>CM040422.1:134556046-134766046 GCA_022702705.1 Papilionanthe hookeriana x Papilionanthe teres | reverse complement strand
TTAGTTTCAGCTTGTGTGGTAGTGCTGAGTAGATTCTAGCCTCTCACATCTAGATTACCCACTACGCCCTCTCTATAAGACCTACAAAAGACTCTTAGGGCCCTTTTGGGGCGGCTTATTAGTGCAGCAGCATTTTTGAAAACGCAGCCGTACTGTTTGGTTTGCGCATTTCGCGAGCTTTTCCAAAAAGCCCGTTTATAATTTGTGAAGCACACCGATTGCAGGGTAACCCCTGCGGTCCGGCTTCTTTTATGCATTCGCTCCCTGATTTTACGCCTTTGCCCTCACCCCGCTCCTCTTCTCGTCCGCCTCTCCCTCTCGCCTTCGAAGGAGCTGCGGGCTCGAAGCTCCTCCTCTACGGCCATGCGACTTCCTGGGCAGCTGGAAGCCAGTGGCCGATCTGAGAGAGGGAAGAATCAGAAGGGGGAGGCAGAGCAGAAGAAAGGAAAGACGGGAATGTGAGTGGTCCTTGTATGTTGTGATTGAGGCGTTGCTTTGTTCACCAATCGCTACCGAGTTTGGCAAAGTGGGATCAGGATCGTGCAGTGCAGGGAAAGACGAGCGAAGCTTTAAAGGAGAAGGCGTTTGCGGTAGTGGAGAGGAAGGATCAAAGTGGCTTCTGCGGTGTAGAGTGATGAGGGAAATCGAAACAGGAGGAAAATTTGTGAGTTTTACAGTTTATGTGATTGAACAGGGAAGGAAATGATTTGGTTGCGTGAACAGAGGAGGGAACCATACGGTGGAGAGCTTCTGTATCGGTGGGGTCTTGTGCAGTTTCAAAGTGAGTAGGTTGAAGTCCTCAAATGGCTGAGGAATGGGATTATTGTGATAAGGGAGCTTGAGGGCTCGTTTATCCAAAAAAAAAAATTTATATATTAAATTCAATTAATTTAATAAAATTCTAGTGATTATTAATTAATATAATTAATATATAATCAATGGTTAACTAATCAATTGTTAAACAACTCTACTGTATCACAAACAGCTGCAAATCAGCTGTTTTTCAAACGTTCAAACCAAACAGGCATGCAGCTTATGCAGATCAGCTCATTGATTACAATTATTAGTGATAAACTAGCATGTCCGGATAAGTACTGTATTGCCTCTAAACGTACCCTTAATTTCAACATTTGACCAAATTTGTAAGGGATCTAGCCTGTCACTCTAGAAAGACCAATTCTACGTCAATCAAAACTTATCTCTTTATCTATTTGCACTAACCAGTAGACTGAGTCAGCCTCCCATCCTAAAGGTTAATGTGGTATTCACAAGTTAGGTGCTCTTCCGGGTCATTATATTTCACAACAGAATTTAAGCTCACAAGTGGTTAGTTTGCAAAGTAAATTAAGAGCCAGTGAAAATACCATCACATTAATGAAATACGAGTAGATCTAAGCAATTCTACATTCCTAAATATGCATCTATTTCATTGCAAAAGAAAAGTAAAATGAAAATAATGACATAATAATAAAAGAATTGATAAAATTATGTTATAATTTATGTGCCAACAAGGAACATATGTCTACCCACCCTCTTCCGAGTGTATTGGTACGCTTAGTATTCTATTAGTTTTATGCAACTTTCTCTCACCTAGGAGCTCCTAATAGAGATAGATCATTAAATTATATTTTCTTAAAAGTTGCATTGCCGCCTAAACTATTTTACTAACCAACCAGTCAATGTGAGTGCACTCAAATTGCAAGTTCACCGATCTCCTGAGTCTTAGTTTCATTTAAAACATATTTTTAACATAACCTATTGCCACTTAAGTTATGTCAATGAAGCAAATGAGTTAATACTCATAACATGAAAATAAGAATTATTCTATCATAAAATAAATTTTCCTACATATGTCACTATTTCATATTAAAAGAAAAGAATAAAGAGAACTACTCACAAAGCATGTATAAAACACAACAGAAAACTTCATCAAATCAAAGCAAATTCACTAGAAAGTGTTTTCAACAATTATAAAGTAATGAATAACACAATACTTAGCTTTATCCATTTGAAAGAAATATGCAAATCTCTCTAACAAAATCTCTTGCCGATCCATATGCCGCTCATACTTCCTTACTCATATCTCTCGAAATCCCTCACCAATCTCTCCATAAAATGTAGAAATCTACATCACACACACACACACACACATGCATCTTAGAAGAGGCACGCCCAAACTCTCTCTAAAACTCTAAAAACTCCTAATCTTCCCCATGAGAGATGTCAACCCCCATTTTTAAAGAGAAGCCAAACACCTATTTTTTTTCAAGAGACACACATTTTCACTCCAAGAAACACATCTCTTCACATTCCAAATGCCTAGATTCAATGTATAACTCTTTGGGGTGTGTATAACCTCCCGAAGCTTCCAAAATAGTCCTTAATTGCCCGGAATCACGCAAAACCGCCCAAAAACCATTTCTGGCGCCTATGCGCCAAAATGTGGCTCCACTCTGCTGGCAGCACCCTAGCTTCTTCCCGTTTCGCTCTGTTTCGCTCCGTTTCAGCTCCAAACTACTCCAAGTGTTATCCCTACAAGATAAACATGAAAATAACATTTATTTAAAGTGCAATTTTATTCAAAAATATGTGATGAATGTAAAGAAGATTAAGCATATAAAGACATATCAAAATACGCGAGATAATAATTTTATTTTTTGCTCGATTTGGAACCCAATTGCACCGTTTTTTGCTTCATTTTTTTCAAAAGTCCATTTATTGTACCTGAAACCAAAAATATGCAAAATACATTCATTTAAAGCGCAATATCATTAAAAATGAGCATGAAATGTATATAGAAAATAAGTAATTTCTAGGCGTATCAACATCTGACATGTAGACTTCCAATTCAACACTCTCGAGGACATTCTATCGATCAATTGAGCAGCTGTCAAAACTGTTTGCTCCCACAAGTGCTTTGATATGTTCACCGCAATCTTCATGTTTCGGTCTACCTCTAGATGGTGTTTATTCTTCATTCTTGCTACTTTGTTTTAGGCCGGTGTTTATGAACATGTGATTTGATGTTGTATCCCTTGAATTGATAAGTATTCCCCAAACGTGTTGTTTGTATTCTCTGTCTCATTATCGACCTCAATACTTTAACTACTGCACCATATTGAGTCTGAATTGCGTTATGAAATTCTTTAAAGCAAGCAAACATCACTCTTACATTTCATCAGATACAACAAAGTAACATAAGAAAAAAATTCAATAAAAATCACAAAATATCGATAATCATTTATGGAACTCATAGAATAAGATCTCCAAACATCAGAATGTATCGAATCAAAACCACAATAACTTATATTCTCAGAACTGATATAGGAGCTCCTAATAAATTTATCAAATACACAAGCATCACAAACAAATTTTTATTTATTTGTCTTTTCATATAATGACAGATAAAAATAACTTAGTAAAATAATACTAGGGTGCCCCATGCGTTTGTGATATAACAACAACTCATCCTCTACATGTCTTCTAGATCCCCTTATTTCAACAGTCCTGGATGTCAAGGCCAAGTCCATTCTCTCTCTATCCAAGTATCAAAGTCCACAATGTCATATTTTAGTCTCAAGTGTCTGGCATGTCCATTTCTCTTGAAATATCATCTTAGGACATTTTATGGGAGAATAATGACACTAACGTATAAAAGACTCGCTGGAAAGGAGGGGACTTGTAAAATATTGGACAACGCCATAGAATCAGTACAGCTGTTCCCCACTACATGTTGTGCGCTTGCTACGTACCATTAAAAGTCTAGGAGCTCTCTGGAACTATTAGGTAGGGCTGTTAAAACAACTCGTTCACCAACGATTCATATTCAGCTCATTAAGAAGCTCGTGTGTGATTTGTTTGCTGAACAAACGAGCCAAACACGAACAATTATTTTGTGCTCAATATATAAACTAGTCGAACACGAACAAATGGTAATTTGTTTGTTTGTGTTCAACTCATTTTTACTCGAAGTAATTAAATTATATATATAATTGATGAACACTATTTTTAAATAATTTAATTAACTACATGGTTACAAAGATTTATAATAAATTAAAATTATTAATTAAAAAAATAAAATAAAGATATATTATTTAAATGATGTTTTAATATGAATACTAAGATTTAAATCTTGCCTCAACCATTAACGCTTACGACTGCGTGATTAGGGTTGTTAAAATGGTTCTTTGTTCGCGACTAGCTCTTGTTCGACTTACTAAGTAAATGAGTTTAACACGAACAAATTATTTTGAGTTTGAAATATAAACTAGCCGAACACGAACAGTGGTAATTTTTTAACGAGCTGAGAAGAAAACTCTCTAACAGTACCTGCCAAATATCGAGATGCATCATAATCTAATATTCATTCTGGTGATTTTGTGGTGGAAACAGCGGCATGAGCATGATTAACTTTGTCAGAATGAGCGCAAGCAACAATGTTATCCCTTGATGACGACGAGGTGGATGCATTCTCGGCCCCATCACCTGCTAATTTCTGCTTCCTTTTCAACATCTCTAGAAACTCATGATTATCATCGGTAAGGACTACACCTGTCTCTCCTCGCCCTCTTCTACTATTAGATTTTTCCGGTAGCCCCCTCTTCCACTTCTTCGACCACCACGACAATTACCACGAGCTCCGAACTATCCACATCCACCTGTCTCTAGCTCCTTGGGTGGCTTAGGATAGACCTTACTTAGATGGTATACTTCATCGTAGTTATAGCACTTGCGAGTCTCCTCTTGGACACCTGTCATGCCTGAGCTTGAGATGGCTAAAGCTTATTACATACCTGAATGAAAACTTGGCTCGGAGTGAGACTAATATGGCTCTCCTATTGTATCATCGCAATAATGACCACATCCAGCTAAGGGATTGTCATCTGGGCTAGGAGTACTTATCTTATTATGATTAAAGGGTGGGTTTAGATGGGTCGGAAGTTGCATAGTCATCTATGCAATGACCTCTCCCTTCTTGCACCTTGGATCACCGCAACTCGGCATCGATGACAATGGATCAAGATCTACCGACAACTGCTAGAGTACTCCTGAATCGATCTATCACCTTGTACCGCTTCCTCTATCTCATGCTGAATCTGGATCACCTTCATGTGGTTCTCAACCCCAGTATAGATCTTTTTCAACTTCGCTCAGATGTCCCCCACCTTTTGAATGCCATCTACTGATGAGGTAATCAATGGAATCATCATGTTGAGTATCCATATGTAAATCAAGACATGCGTGGTCCACTACTCATCCCCCTCAGCACTGTCACTCTATGGATCGAGCCCCCGTCAGAGATCATTCTAGTCTATTATTTACATAAGCAGCCTCGATCCGACGTGGCCAACTTAGATATATGGCTGGTCTATCAAGCTTCAAATCCGCAGGAGGGAGATCGAGCTTTACTCAGAGCACATGTTGAGGTAGTGGTTTTCGACGAGACGCTAGTTCCCTGTGTGAGTGTGAACGCGACCTTCAAAGCTTCAGGATCTATCTTCTCCAGAAGCTCCAATCATTTACCTCCTGCATTATCTCCGTCTCTTCACATTCTCAATCATAATGATCCAAGTCTAGATCACATAGGTCACCCGCTACTTCCTCTTAGGGCTGTAAATGAACCAATGCACTCAATGAATAACTCGAACTCGACTCGAGTAAGATTCAATCATGTTCGCTTAAATTAGTAAATAAATAAGCCTGAATAATTTTAAAACCTCAAAACTTAAATGAATTAAACATGAACATAGTCGAACTTTTTCATTTATGTTCATAAACAAACTCGTTTTTTGTTCAACAAATAACTATTTAAATATTTAATATTAAGCTCGATGATAACTAGTATCATATATGATATATTATTTAAATAAAATTTAATTTACTATAATTTATTTAATTATAGATTTAATAGTAATATTTTATTACAACAATAATAATTTTTGAATAACTATTAATTATATATTTATTTTATTAAAGCTTAGGTGTTAGATGTGAAAATACATAAGACTTATGTGGTATGTATGAAATGTCACTTAAAATTAATTTGAAACCGTTGCAAACCTTACTTTCTCTCCGTCCTCTCACAATTTTGTGTCTCCCGGTTTCACCCGAAACATATGAAACCCTTAGTTGCTAGGACGTGCAAGCATCGAAGATAACGACGAGATCGCGGTGTGCAAGTATATCTGAAACTCTAGTCTCTCGTATATTTCTCCTTATCTCTACTAAAAAATCCTACCCTATTAAAAATTGGAGCTGAGAAAATGCAGTGCAATCATAGTAAGTTATATATGGATAAAAATAGTGATAGTGCAATAGCTCAATATAAAAATCATTTACAAAATTGTTCAAAAAGCTAGGAAAAGGAGAAGTGCATATAACTATTGGAAAACCAAGACCTGCATTTGAATGTTAGAGTTAGGTGCAAAATTGGAAGTATGATTATGTTAAAACATGAGAGATTACATCTCACATGATCATTGTTCATGAGTTATCTTTCATTTCTACAAAGTTTATAATCGATAAATTAGTATGTGCATTTAGATTTTTAAATTTATTTATTTATTTTTATATGAGAAACTACATATTCATTTGAATTTTTAGCTTGTTTATTAGCTCATTTAAATACTCGTTCACTTGTCATAAACAAATCAAGTAAAAATCAAGTTTAAACATTGAAAAATTTAAACAAGCAAGCTTGAACAATATATGAAAGCTCAACACAACCTCAAGCCGAACATGAACAACTTATAAGTATACCAAGCCAAGTCTGAATTATGATATATTCGGCTCGATTACAACTCTACTCCTCTTTTGACCTGATCTTGATATGTTTCTCATTTGTCTCCCTTATAACTTGTGCATCATAGGTTCTCTACTAAGCGTCTTCTCAGCTTGGCAAAACCACCAACATCAACCTTGCTCGCAAGCAATCGAGGCTGTCGTGTCCGGCTTTGCTCACACTCGGTTCGACCTGTGCTCGACCTCCTTTAGATTCGACTTGGCCTCATGTCGACTCGACTTGCAACCCTTGCTTGCATGCTCGACTTACGCACTTGCGCGCTTGCGTCTAGTCCTGTACACGATCGAACCTCTTTATTTTTCTCCTCGGTCGCACGCCATCTCCCCTCGCTCCCTCTCGTTTCCCTTTGTTTTGCTATCTGGATGTCACTCAAGGCAGTGCATGGTCTTGACCTTCCTTTGTTCGATCCTCCCTGCACCCCGCGATTGAAACCGAAGCCTCCTCCTATCTTGTTCTTCTTGATACGGTTGCAGTTAGAAGGGAGGAGCAATGACACTGTAGCGATGGCTAGGTTTAGTGTTTAACTCTGATACCAAAAAGAAATAATTGCTTTAAAAATTTGTTCTATTTATTGAAGATTTGGGCTTATATAGAGCCTTTATAACTTTCTTATAAATAAGACTCTAGACTTCTTCTATTTTTTTTATTTATAAATAGAATCCTAAACTAGATACAGATCTCAACAACAAAAGTATATCATAGATATCACAAAGGAGTAAAGTGTCATATATTAAAATGAGGTCATTTTAGTCTAATAATTTATAAAAGTATTAAATTAGTTTTCAGATTGATTTAATGAGGGCTAAAATAATTATCACTGGGACTATTCCAACATATATTAAAACAACAAAGGATTAAATTAACATTTTCATAAATTCTCTGACTAAATGAACCCAGATGACCATTTTGACACTCATCTTTTTACAAAGTAGCATATAGAGGCTTGGCCGGACTGATTGAAAGCTTTGCTTCTTCGCTTCTGGCTCGTGCTTGAATGCGCTAACCTACTAATTTCTACCATAAATTATACTTCGCCGCTTACTTCAATCATTCCTCTTGAGCAAAGTACCGAATTCTGATCATTTGGGCTACAAAGTAAGAATATAACTTGTGCTAGTTTTAATTGATTTCCTAATGAGAAACCAGAACTAGACTTTCTCAACCACTCTGTGAAAGCCAAGACAAACATAATCAGCAAATCACACCGAATCTTTCTTTCTCAACACAGATTACGAGTTTCAGAGGCTAACATTTTTTTTTCTTTTCTTATGTAGGCTCAAAAACAGGAGGAACTGCCAGAGCAGGTTCTGTGCTGCATGAGATTGAACAAGATTGATTTTGTCGACCGTGGGCAAATACCTACCCTTGTTACAGATGCTTGATTTCTAATGGAAACTAACTCCACGTTATGCAGGTGAGGATTTATGAAGTAAATGGTGACATAAATCCGAATCTTCATATTGCAAAGAACTCATAATTACTGAAACAGTGCATCATATATACTACAGGAATTGATTTTTTGTTATATTATATGATAATTGTAATGGACTATTTTCTATCTATCTATCTATCTATATATATATATATATTTATACAGACGCGCACATTTATTACTTTTGATATCATTGAGGTATTAAGATGCAAAGAAATTATTGTATGGTTAAATCGATTAACAAAGACTGTCTAATGAACTGTTTGGAGATTTAGGCAATAATAACTTCTATTTTACACATTAAGGGTACTTTATTTGTTGGATATAGCTTGCATATTTACAGAGTGATGGAGTTTGATTAAAGATTGATGCTACTAACTGGCATCAATAATCGTTATTGCTCAATTATTATCACTTGATTATCATCGCCCAACTATCATTTCTATGCAACTGTCGTAGTTTTTTAAGCGATGATATTATCGGTCATGAGCACTGTCTTGAAAATATGTATTAATTTAAAAAGAAATGATATTTATGATGTGATGTTAAAAATTTAAGTATGCATATAAATATGAATGTTTCGGCGTTCGATAGTTAAATACATAAGAATTGTGTGATTGTAGAAGCTTTTCTATAAATACTCACACTAAATATATTTTTTCACTAACTGCCATTTCTGCAAATTAAGTGTCTTTTCACAACTTTGTCCATTCTAAATACATTAAATACCTCTTCAAAGATTTTGATTTTATTCTCTTTTTAATCTACGCTTTCAATAAAGTTAAACCTTATCAAAATTCTCAACTTTTTTTTTTTTTGGTTTTTACAACAACTATTTGTTATAACCTGATATTGAATCTATGTAATATATAATAAAATAAACAAAATAAATAATACAAAATTTACATGAAAAATTCATTGGGAAAAAATATGGCCAAAAGAGGATAATTCATTATATTAAATAAGAAATCACAAATTAATAGTCATTTGCAGAAAATAGAAGAAAGGTATCTATAGTTTTATCAAGACTCTTTCAAAAGAAATAATTAAAAGAGATCAAATAAAGCAATGACATACACATTGCAACTTCAAGGCTATTATAAGCTTTGATCTAACGGTCGAAATCTTTAATTTGTGTGCTTACAGTTTTCTTCTAAAGCCTCAATTTATGTGCTCTCAGTTTTCTTCTAAAACTTCAATTCACAGTCATAATTTTCTTATGTGACAATAAGTCGATAAATGAGACTCATAAAATTTGGGTCACATTAGCAATCTCCACCCTAACACAAATTTTAAAAGAATGTAGAATAGATTTTTTTCCACCTCTTCCATAAAGCTCTAATGATGAATACTAACCAAGTATAAGCAATGCTCGAACGGCTATTGGGAGTGACTTGGTCGTCCTATTTGGAGGGATATCACAGGTACTGACCTTGCTCACAATAATATCACCATGAGCAGTAGCTTCACGAACGATGTGGTAACGAACATTAATGTGTTTAGTTCTCTCATGAACATTTGATATTTGTTGAGATGTATAGCACTCTGAATATCACACATCAATGTGATGATTTTCAAATTTTCACTAAGCTTTTCAAATAGACATTTAACCAAAATGCTTCTTTACAAGTTTCAGTATTTGTCTTGTACTTAGTTTTAGATGTACATAGTGTTACTATTTTGTGTAAAATAGCCTTCCATCTAATCGCACAACCATCGATAATAAACATGTATCCTGTAAGTGATATCCTTCTATTAAGATCTCCAACAAAATCTGAATCAACATAACTAATGACTCTATCTATAGTGCTTCTAAACTGCAAACAAACATCTTTTGCTCCACATACACGAGGATCCACAGAACTGTTTTTCAATATTCTTTACCGGATTACTCATATATTTACTAATTGTACCGACTGCATATGATAAATCTGAACGAGAAAATATCATAACATACATGATAGATCCCACTACCCTAAAATATGGAACTCAAGACATATATTAGATCTCATTATCAGGTTGTGAACACAAAACAAATGAAAGTCTGAACTGCATAGCAAATGGAGTGCTAATAAACTCCGCATTTTGCATGTTAAATATATGAAGAATTTTCTCAATATACCATTTCGACTTAGAAATAATTTACTTGCATTTCTGTCTCTCTGAATCTCCATGTCAAATTTTTTCTTTGCAGTTTCCAAATCTTTCATCAAACTCACTGCTATGTTGAACTTTTAACGTCTTGATATCTTCTTTATCTTTAGTAGCTATGAACACGATGTAAGAGCAAATAGGCAAATGATTCTTTATTATTATTATTTTGAAGTAAACACGATTATCACAACTAGTTCTCTTAAACACATGAGCAATCATGATGAGTCAATTTTTTTATACCATTGCCTTGGAGAGTTTTTCAAATCACAAATACATTTTTTCAACAAACAAACATGATCTTTTTTCTATTTACATGAAGCTCGCATGCTACTGCATATAGATGTCTTTTTCAAGCTCTTTGTGCAAAAATGCAATTTTTACATCTTACTGCTAAGCTTAAGATCATTCTTAGTCACAATACCAAGTAAAACTCTAATTGAGCTATGTTTGACTAACAGATAAAACACGTCTGAAAGTCTGCATTTGAAACTTAGTTGAATCCTTTTGCAACAAGTTTAGTTTTATATTGAGCATCTTCAACTACTGTTTTATTGTTCTTCCTCTTGAACACCCATTTGCATAGAACATTTTTTTTTGCCTTGTGGTAATTTTTATCATATCTCAAGTTCTACTTTTATGTAGGGATTCAATCTTCTTTTGGATAGCAATCAACTAATTATTAGAGTCAACTGCATTCACAACTTCTTTATAGCTAGAAGGTTCTTCATCAGTCACCACATTTGATACATTCAGCTACATTTAGATCATAAAGCAACCAAATCAGCTTAATCATACCTCAGAGGCGGCTTAATTTCTCGTCTTGTTTTATTCTTGACAATAGAATAATGCGATTGCGTCCGCTGAATTCACAACTTCTTTATAGCTAGGGCATTTTTTTTCGTCCGCTTATTCTCTTTCTTTCCCATGCATCACGTCCGTTATCTGGATGCAACTTGCGTACGGACTCCAGACGTCATATTTTTTTCATAACTACGAAGAAGAATATGGAAAAATAAAATTTTATAATTTAGTTAAGCCCTATATTTTTATTTTTATTTTTATTTTTTCTAGATGCCCTTCATCTTAAAACCTGGAACTCTATCTAGGGTTGTAATAGAGTAGATTTGAGTCGAGTGTGTCATGGTTTGGAATTGGCTTGGTCGATCACAAGTAGTTCATGTTAGGTTACAGTTTGAGACGAGCTTTTGCGTATATATTTATATTTATCTTGCTTAAAATTTTTAATATTGATATTTAATTTGTATTTGACTTATTTATATTAATTTAAAAGTTAAAAATTAAAACGAGTACTTATTTTTTTATATTTATTTATTATCAAATAATTTTGTGAATTTAAATAAATAAACAATTAAATAGATTTCAAATTAGCATCCAAGTAGAGTAATTAAAATAATATATAAAATGTAATTTTTTTTAATCAAATAACTAAATAAATACTTTAAATCAAAAAAAAAAAAATACATTCAATTTATGTGGATATTGTCATTTGATTATAATATATTACTATTAAATAATTTTTAATTAATTAAATTTATTTAAATAATATATCCATCATTATTGAATATTTAACAAGTTATTTGTTGAATCACAAACTAACGAGTTTGTTTATGAACATTAACAAAGAAGTTGTACTACATTCAATTTTGATTCATTTAAGTTCGAGTTTTAGAAAAAAACGTTCAATTTTACTTATTTGTTAATTTGCATTAACACGCTCGAACAATAATTGCGTCGAGATCAAATTGTTCATCAACTCTATTGGTTCATTTGCAACCCTACCTCCATCGGTTCATTTGATTTATAACATCATATTAATATATGATTTTGGATTTTTTTTTTGGGTCAATGAGTTTCGACCATCAGATTTTTTCGTACGGGAGGAAATGTCAAACCACCAGACTATTATCTCATACATATTTATTTGATAATTGAATGCTTACCATATTGTAGTCAACACAACTTGGGATTATAATTGCATCAAAATTGTTGATGATAATATGTTTGAATGAATGGCATGTAAGATTGACATACATACCACTTAATTCAAATGTATTTACATATTAAACACCTAAACTTCAATTTTTACATACATGCTATTTTACATGAAGAAGAGTATTTCATTTTTTTTAAGTTTAAATAATGATATTTTTAATGTGATATAAAAATATTGGGTGCTATAAATATAAAAGATAACCTTCAGGGTGGGTTAGGTATATAAATACATACGAATTGAGCGGTATATATGTAAATGCCCAATAATTATTTGTTGAAAAAATGGATTCACGAGGAAATAAATAAATAAATAATGGTGAAGGCTCAGATCATTTATCCATAACACCGATTATTGTATATTTACGCATTGCTGAATTCATTTTAGGATGTAAAATCCTGTATTATTCATAAGTTCATACAATCTAGGAAATATATATTTTTTAGAAGGAACGTGTGGTTCAAGTGGGTGGACGTGTTATTGGAGTTTTGCTTTTCTCCCGAATCTTTTGTCCAATGAGGAAATGGTTTGGAAGAGGGTTTTCCGTTCGAGATCTTGAGATCGTGCGTCACACCTCTATATCCGCAATGAAAGTCTGAATTATAAAATTACTATCATGTACGGTACTACGCTTGTTCAGGGTATCTTGATGAAAATATTGTGATATGAGTTTTAGGCAGCATCATAAATAAGGATGAATGTTTGTGCTCTAATGTAATGATGGTCTTATGAGGTAGATGGTTTGCCCCGAGCTAGTTCGATCACTTCGGAATGCGGGTTCGGTTCGACTATTTTGGCAAGCAAAATATTACATCTGGACTCCGTACGTAGTGTACGTGCCGAGTCCAATCAATGGGAGTTACGTGGAATCCCACAATAGCGCGGAATAACACGGGAATAACGCGAAGAAATATTCCTCGTATTACTCCGCGGTTAGCAGTGTTTTGGGAAAATAATGCGTGGAATACTCCTTCGTATTATTCCGCGTTATTCATGTATTATTTTGGTAGTATTGTAACACCGAGAATATTCCCCTGTATTATTCCGCATTATTAAACTGTTATTGTGGTAGTATTGATATGTTATTGTGGTGGTGTTACAATACCACCACAATAACACTTAAATAACGCGGAATAACACGGAGGAATATTCCCCGTGTTATTCCGCGTTATTCTCCATATTATTCAGTCCAAAACACTGCTAACCGCTGAGTAACACGAGAAATATTCATTCGTATTATACCCGTGTTATTCAGCGTTATTGCGGGATTCCACGTGACTCCCATGAATTGGGCTCAAAGTTTAGGTGTGAGAAATGTAGATACATCAAATTGCGCGCTACGAATTAAGTACTATGATTGTAAATCTTTCATAAGTATTTCTCTCAACAAAGACTTGACGAATGAACCATTTATGAGTTATTTAGTGAGCCGAACATGAACTGCTTCAGAAACATAAGCTTTATTGACAGTCCTAATTTCAATATATTAACGTTTAGCAAAAAATGCATAATTAATTACATTTATGGGGAAAATGAGCCCATGAGAATGAAATTCATGAGAAATAAAATTAAGGTTAATTTATAAATTCTAATCATTTTTTAGAAAGTTTCCAAGCAGTTCAAATGGTGGGCCATAGTATCATTTTTTTTCCTAAATTAGCTTAAACTCGAGCTTTAATGAAAAGTACTGATATGCTAGCAATAAGTTTTTATCATCTGACACTTATCTCGAGGTATGATATGGACCTTGAGGTAATCTTTTGGCGTATATAAAAGAGTAAATGTTTTAGTTTTGACTTGTCTTAAGAAAGATAGAGTTAGACCTAAAAAAATTGTGTCTTAGAATATGTTTGGAGTAATATATGCATTTCGGTGATAGCAGACTTATCTCGAAACGCGGCCCGCGGTCGACATGCGGGCTGCGTTTAGTAGAAAGAGCCAAACGCGGCAGTTAGCACGTTTTCAAAACGCGCGAACCAAATAAGTAAGCATTGCTTAAAAACACCACCGCACTTATAAGCTGTTCTAAACGTGCCCTTAATTTATTATAATTAATTGAAAACATGACACTTAATGGGATATAATGCAATATATATATATATATATATATATATATATAGCTGAATCCACTTAGTGGGATACAAACTTATTTTTGTTGTCGTTGTGAGTTTATTTTCTTCATGAGACAATAAAAAAATAATTTTTACGTGAATCTAAAAATAAATTGAATATTTTATGAAAAAGAATTAGGTGATAGAAATAAATGGGAAATTTTACATAAAAAACCATAGATTTTTTATATATGTACATATTTAACACATTACTTTAAGGAAATTAGTAATATTGATATGTTTAATATAATTTTAATTATTTGAATGTTTTTATGTAAATATGAAAGTTTATATGTGAGCTATGTAAATAAATAAAAACTGTGTGATATATTTATAAATGTCCCAAATAAATAATAACCTTTAAATTTTATATATAAAAATATTAGGAAAATATTTAAATGCACCACTAAATTCTTATGTATTTAAATATTTAGTATTTAAACTTAAGTTCATTATATATATCATTATCCATATATCAAAATATGCGTTTAATTTTTTCTTAAATTAAATGTTGGTATTTTGAAATTAAATAAAAAATTTTGAAAGCATAAATATAAAAAGTAATTTCAGATGTTATAGATTAGGGTGTAAACGACCCGCATACGAAGAAACAGAGTTAGTGTTCGTGTTTGAATATTCGAACACAGATCAGTTCGTGTTTGCGTCTCGTTTAACAAACCGAACGAAAAAAAAATTGTTTGTGTTCGTCTCGCTTCGCTATCGAATGAATCGAACACGAACTTCCCGATGAACCGAACACGAATTGTTCGCGAACAACGAGTTTTTTCGACAACCCTAACTTTGATAAGCATACTTCCTAAAAATGAAACAAATTGATCAGGTATTCTGTACATATCATGTAATCCATACTTCCTCAAAATGAAGCAAACTAAGGCGTTTAGGATTTTATTTTAATATCTAATATTGTATATTAATTATAATATTATAATATTTATGTTAATATAATTAATACTATAATATTATTATTATAATTAATAATTTATCATATATAATAATTCATATAAATTTAATTATTTAAAATATGGTAAATTTTTATAATATATAATTAATTTTAAAATATCATAAATTATCTATATATAATTATTTTAAATTATTTTATATTTCGGATAATAACGAACCGAACATGAACAAACACATCATTGTTTGTGTTGGGTTCGTTTAACAAACCGAACGAAAAAAAATTATTCATGTTAGTCTGGTTTGCTTATCTAGCGAATCGAACATGAATTGTTCACAAACAACGAGCTTTTTTGACGGCCCCAGTTATAGATGGCAATACATTGGAATTGAGTGATGTGTATTTAAATGTCACATTAAGTGATATTTACGCAAATGCCATTAAAAATTTTCAAAACCCAAAAATAAAAAATAAATAAATTAAACCTAAAGAATAAAAAAATAGCACCGCGCTCGCAAAAAACGGGAAATTTTTGCATACGGAGCACGCCCTAATGGGGTTGAACGGGAGAGAAGCGAGAGGAGGGAGGAGACGCCGGCAATCGGGCTGCAAAGCTCCGGTACCGTAGATCATCGGCGGAGTCCATTATTGTGTCCTCGCTGAAACCGTCGTCGAAATTGAGGGCGTAGCTTAGGGGATCGTATTTGAAATCGGCGGAGTGGTAGCGGTTCTTACCGACGTGGGAGATGAAGTTAGGACATTTTATGTGCTCACTCAGCTTCGATCGGAGCCAAGAAGAGGGAGAGCGGGAAGAGGCCGGCGGCGAGGGGATAACGTCTTGAACGGCTGCGCTACGGCCGAAGCAGTAGAAGCAGCAGGAGGAGGAGGAGGAGGAGGAGGGAGAGGAGGAAGAGTGGTGGTGGCGCGTTCGTACAGGGGGCGGAACCGATGGTGAGTCGGACTCCTTCCTTAGAGCCATCGGTTTGTTTTTTTTCTCCCCCTCTTTTTTCTTTTTGGTTTTTTAGGGTTCCTGTCTTTAAATAGGATATATATATATTTTATATATTTTTGCTAAAATTAGTTGAGATAATTACAGATAGGATTTACCAGAGCCGCACGAACTTATGAATTGTGAGGTCCTTGTTCTCTGTTAATTTCTTGCTGATTTTGTTTTGGTTTTTTTTTTAGTTCGTCTCACAGAAGACAGATATTGTCTATTTTATATTTTAGTTAGCTATGCTATTTATTACCATTTCAATCGTATTATGTGCTAAATATAGCTACTGAGAATCTGTAGCTAGTAGTTGTGATTGTAATATACCATCTATTATCATATTATTCATTGTTGTATTTTCTTGCCTATTTATAACTATGTTTTTACAAGCACCAAAATCAATCAAGCACAGTGAAACCCATTTAAGTCTTGATCTAACCCTTCTCTCCCCTCTCTGTTAAATATATAGAGTTTGTGACTCACCTACTCACCAACCGCATCCCACCTACCTCTCTCTCCACCTACCTCTCTTCACCCACCTCTCTCCCGTCCTCGTTTGGTCTGTCATAAAATGCTAAGCCAAGCCCTCTGATATGAGGGCAAGAGAGAGAAAGAGAAGAAAAATAGAGATTTTATTGTAAACGTCGAGACGCTCTACGATGTAATTCTTCGAAGTAATAAAATCATCTGTAGCTCCGTGGACGTAGGAAAATTTGTCGAACCACGTAAATCTGTGTGTCGCTTTGTGTTCTTTTATGATTGCGAATTTTTCTCGATCCAATTTTTTCGCTTTATTTTTTCTTGGTTCATCTCTCTTAGGGGTTGTCTAGTAACAGATTTAAGTGGGACTTGACTTAATTCTGCAAGACAGAAAAATGATAAAAAAATTTAATTCATGGATGTTGTCCTCATTTTCGGTGAGGTTTTGGCTCCTTTCCCCTAGGACCCGAGGTTCTATCTTTAGGAGTTCCTTGTTGACCATCTTAGAAGACTAGTATTGGAACCCACCTCACATAGAACTTCAAACCACTTCTTGACCCATTTTTGTGAAAACCTCACATGAGTAGTCCCAAGCACCCGACTCTTAGTAGCAGGGGCGAATGACTAACATGTAGATGACCCAAAAATGAGTTTCTACAGGATCAGACGACATTAGGTGAACTCTTCGCGGCTCAACTACACAACCACTGCAATTCACACTTTCTACGCACGTAAACCTATTAATTCATGTCACCAACACTTACACACATTACATCGATTATTAAACTAAAATCAATTTTCAAAATGAGTCGTCACAAACCCAAAATTCAAAGTAAACCCAAGTTAACACATTTGCGGCCAGACTGTCGATGACCTTGTCCGGACGACCCCGGATGACGAAACAGACCGCGCTAGCGCGTTCAGGTTGTTGGATTTACCTAGAAAGGACACCCATATTGCTATGGTCAGCATGCGCGCAATCAACACGGAATCGATGCGTATTAAATTTAATTAAAGGATGTGAGTTTAAGCTTGACCCAAGTTCGATTTGAGCTAAACATAGCTCAATTGTGTCGGGTCGACTGACAACCCAATTTTTTATCTAAAATTTTAAATTTGAAATCAACCCGCATAACTCTTTAACTAAATTTATGCAGACATTATTAATCTTCAATTAAACCTGCTGCATTAATGAAAATTTATCAATTACCTGCCCATTGTCGCATAACAGTCGTTTTGGAATTCCTTATATACAAAACTGCTCGCCGCCTTATTCGGGAAAGACTGATCTGCTTCACTTCTTCTGCTCAGCACCCTCTCCTGACTCGACTCTCCTCACCCCTCACCGAAATTCTCCTCTCTTCCTTGCGCCAAACAGCTGCTCGCCTCCTCCCTGTGCCAAAGATTCTTGCTCACCTCCTCTCTTCCCTGCGTCGAAGACCCCCGCTTGAGACTCGCCTGCCTCGTCTCCTCTTCCTCTCACGATCAGAACCCCGCTCTCCTCTCTGCGACCAGAACCCTCGCTCTCCTCTCTGCCACCGAAGACCTCACCTGACCCCTCTCCCGCTCACCTGCCTCGCCTCTTCCTCACGACCTGAGGCTGCTCGAATCTCTCTCATGCATGCCTCGTAGCACTCACATGCTCCCCTCTCTCGCGGGACCAAGCTGACACTCGCTTAGGGGACCTCACCTCCCTCTCCCACACACGCTCATCTCCTCCCCTCTGCACCGAATCATTCACCTGCGTCGGCCTCTCCCCTCCTCTAGACAAAAATTCCGCCTGCATTATCTCTCCGCACCGGAGCCCTGCTCACCTCTCCTCAGTACAAAGCCGCTCGCCTCTGCTCTGCACCGAGGTCCCTGCTCGCCTCTTCCCCTCGCGACCGAAGCCCACGCCTGCACTCGTATGTACCGAAACCCCTCACTTGCTTGGTCGCCCCCTCTCACGAGCTCCTCCTCTGCGCTAGAACTCCCGCTCGACTCCATCTCTTCTCTGCATCGAAGGCTCCTGCTCGCAGCGTCCTCCCCCTTCGGTCCTCTCTTCAGATCGCACACCCATTGGTCCCGTATGCATTATCTTTTACCCTCCGCATTTACCTTTCGCAGTTTCTAACAGGTAAGATCCTAATTCCATATCTATTGGCCCTGCATCTTCTGTCATTCCTATACTGTTTTCTATCTCCGACTATTTTGGGTTCTTATTTGATGATATTTGAATTTGACTTCGCTTGTGAAATGTACGCGAACTCATGATTTTTTGATGAAAAAATAACACTAAGATTTGCCTCACCTGTTTAGATTTAATGATTTCTAATTTTCAGTTTCTTGGATACTTGAATATGATGTGTTCTAACTTAAGTTTCCTTTTATAGCCTTATTTTGACTTCAAATAAATTCGTGGTGTGGAGATTTACCTCACTTTGACTGCTATCACTGTAGATCTTACGTGCGGTAAATTGACTTGTTTATGGAGCAAAACAAAAAATAGCATGTAATGTGCTCGTATGGGTTTGTTGTGTGCAATAGTGTCAAATCTTAAAACCTTATGTAGCTGCTGGGAGCAACGGCACTAGCAATCCTGAATTGTTCTTTTTTAATATATGAGAATTGTATCAAAGATGATATTCCTTATAAAAAAAAGTAATAGATGTAGATTGCCCTCTTTGATGATGCTGTGTTGAATTCTTCACAATTCTTTGGTTTTAAATTGTATATTCTATGTTATGAACGTCAACTCACCCTTAACAGCTCTACATCAGGATCTAAATGTCAAAATAATGAAGTTTTCTTTGGGCAATTTACATATGTACCACACAACTCTCATGTATTCACATATCTAACACCTGAGCTTTCCTGTTTACATGCATAGCACCCAAATCTTTGATTTTACATAGGAAACACTTCTATTTCTTAATGAGAAGGATGTCTTTGCATGCTTAGGATTTATACACTTTGTTGAGACGAATTTAAGAGCTGTTTGAGGTGTAGAATCGCTGTTTAGGCTTGCTAGGAGGCCTTAGATCGCTGTTTAGGCTTGCTAGCTGCTGTTTGGAGCTGTAGGAGGCCTTAGGATCGCTGTTTAGGCTTTGCTAGCTGCTATTGTTAGTTGCAGGAAGCTTTAGGATCGCTATTTTGGAGTTCCTAGCAGCTGTTTGGAGCTGTATGAGGCATTAGGATCATTGTTTAGGCTTGCTAGCTGTTGTTGAGAGCTGTATGAAGCTTTAAGATCACTGTTTGGAGTTCCTAACTGTTGTCCGGAGTTGTAAAAAGTTATTTTGCCCACTGTTTTGGGGTTTCATTTGATTATTATTTAAAATCTTTTAGGTCCGTTCACTTGCTTCCCCCACCTCTGCCTTTGCTAGTTTTGGAAGTGGGTCGGCCTTCTCTGTTCTCTTGTTTTATTTTTCTTGTTAAAATTGTTAATCAGAAGAATGAGAATTTCTAATTTAATTATTTGGAAGACATTTAAAGATATTCGAGAATTAGTTGGAAACACTTAGTTGAGTGTAAAACTTAAATCACTTTAAGCACAGGTTGAAGTGCAGACTTCCTAGATCTTATGAACAACCCTAGGTGATAGTCTGTCAACCTAATTTTTGAATGAATATTGGAACTATGCACATAACCCTAATTCACAAATTGATTAAAACAATAGATATGAGGATGCACTAAGATAGGATTCACGACTTCCTTAATTAAATCAAATAGTGAAATTCCCGCCAATGAATTAACCTATAGTGAGACTCATTGCACCGGGATTAGAGCTTGAACATTACACTCAGATCCTTCTGGCAATTGAGAACATTTGTTTTTGCCACATATGGATCATCAGACTGGTATAAGTCTGAAGTCTAGGTGGCTAGAACGATGACGATAATGCTAATGTGTGCTAAACGAGGGATACGATGTGAAAATTTTTAAAATAGTAACTCTTACCTCAAAGACATTTAACAAGGGAGAAGAAATTACCGATGATACTATTCGCCGACGTTTGGTGGGATTGTTTCCCCCGACGCTATAGGTCGCCAATAATCCTAGCCCGATTAGAGTGACTAGCCTGCGGACTTTACAAAATATTTACAAAAATAAAACAAAATCTCTTTTGCTTGTTAAAAAGACTGCATAAGAAAATTCAAACGACTTTCGCATAAAAATCAAAGAATTTTTTATGAAAACTTATAAATGTCCATTGTTAGTCATTTGGAACAAGGTTAATGATTACCCTCCGTAAATCGTCGGGTTGGTAGCTCTTGTTCAAGGTCGAGAAGCACACTGTCCAACTCTGAGCTTCCACCTTTACTGATGTCTTATACTTAGTCTTGATCTTCCATAGATGACCATGGATTTTGCTTTGTTTGTTCGTTGTTTTTGTTACGACTCGTTTTGCTAATTTTCATACTAGAATTCCTGCTTTTTTTTTTTTCCTAGATTTAATTAAAATTTCTGCAAATTATATTATGCTTTATGAACTGACCATGTAGTGGTAGCAGAAGTCCAGATACGCATTTTATTTTATGCACTGTAATTTTTTTATTTACTTATGTATTGCCTTTCCTGCACTCATTTACTTTACATGTAAAACAACAACAACAACAAAACTTGAAACTTTAAAACACACTTGGTAAAACCAATTGAACCTTAGACATTAGGGCCCCTACTTCAACAAGGAGCTTGGACCATACACCATGGGCAGCACGACGAGGATCTGCAGAAGGACATTTTCGAGAGAGCAAACAAGTTTACAACAGTAAAACTCTCCCTTAGTTTAAATAACAACCCAAGGTAGCTCGCCCAGCATGACGTAAATCCCCACACTCTTTTTAGACTCCTGTGCAACCATGTATGTAACGTACGTTCTAACTCGCCTTAGGTTCCGAGGTTGTCGTTCGGTACGACGTAAATCCTCCTATCTCTCATGCTATTTGCATAATTATGTATTATATAAGTGTAAGTCCTAAATAATATAATTGGCATGATCAAACACTTAATTAATATCATCTCCGAATGCAGCCACACAATTGAATAGTTTGGGAAGTCACTGAGGGCTTTCCTCAGGATCTGTGACGTTCTCTACCTTTTCCTTCTTTTGGATTCCTGAAAATAATTGTTCTCATTTGAGATACTCTCACTTGCTTTTTCACGTCCTACCGTGAAAGCCTAAACCTGAAATTCTTGAAGACTAGTACCTTTGATCATTATCGAGATTTTTCTTAAGCCGATCTTAACTATTTAGAATGTAATTAACTATAGGAGCTTGCTTCTATAGGGAAATTGGGACCAGGTAAAAAAAACACTATTTAATTTTATATTAGATAGGGGTACTTGTTAGTAACATATAAAATGTTCGCAGGCCAAACGAAAGTCATAAACCTCTTAGTTTGTGCGATTGGGTCCACAGCCGCGGGATACACTTATCTTTCGAGAAGGTGCATTATTCGTTATATTAGACACAATTATGCAAATTATTGGAAAAATAAGATACATTTGGTCTCATTTCAAAAAAAAAAAAAAAAAAAAAAAAAAAAAGAACACCACTATTTTCAAAACCAAAATGACATACTTTTTATATTAACTTAAATTATTTTCAAAATAAAAAAGTTGACCGACAATGGATTCAGTAAATCAAATTTCTTCTCAATCCTCTTTCAATCCATCAGTAGATCTCTCAACAATAGCACACTTCATTTAACTACCCAATTTCTCAGCTTAGTGTCTTCACGCTTCACAAACTACAAAATCTCTCATTTTTGTTGCTAGACCGGTATTTCTATCACCAGGTCTCATCTTCCCAAACACCCCCATTGCATGCTCTACGCATATCAGATGTGTCTTTATTATCATCGTTTCTTTGGCCTCCACTATTATGTTGAAACTCCAAAGTCAAATTGACATATACCACCTTCATTTGCTAGGGAATATTGCCATATTAATATTATCACATGTGCTAAATATGTATATTAGGAATTTATACTAAGTATTATTGTAATATGTTATACTTATTAAGTATATTCTTTATTATTATGTTTTTATGTATGGTTCTTATCGTTTGCCCATATATAGACGTGCTCGTTCTTGCACAATTCTCAATTAAGGAAAGTTGTATATTTTATTTTTTTTATCATGAGATTAATATGCGATATAAAATTTTAAGACTAAATTTTTAAAGTTTTAGTTGGCCTTGCTATTTTGGATGATATGATGATCAATGAATCGATACTCGATATAAGAGCGAGTGATATGAAAAAATTGATCGACTCTAGGTAGGCTATTGTTACCCTACTTCAGACTTCGATTTTTTCATTTTTTATAAAATTTGATTATTTTATTTGATAAAATTTTAATCACTTATATCTATGGGTATTTCAATCTTTTCATGGCGAAATCTTTACATGTTATAAAAAATAGATTATGTTGGACACACTGACATAGAAAAAATATTTTTTTACTGAGTATCTTGTGTTGTACAATATTTTTATATTCTAGAAAGCATACTGAACACTATAAAATTTGCTATAGTACAAGAAAAATTATGAAATAATATTTAGAATGTTATATATAAATAATTTTATAAATTGTGATTGTTATTATGTGCATATTAATTTCTCCCTAAATTTAATTATGAGTTGTTCATATCCATTTTTATATATTTTTGTTGCATATTTGATGATATTTGCATATGTTAAAATTTAATGATAGTTCTCCGCATCTGTCTAAAAAATATGTAAAAATAAGAAAAATGGGAGAAGTATATGTAATTATAGCTAGGCGATTGTCTGTTATGTGCATTCAAGTAAATTTATTAGAGTTTGAGCACTTATATAACTGTCTCTCTGTGTGCACGTTTGATATATTTGAATAGGTGAGAACAACTAGAGGTATAAGTGGAAGTGGAGGAGATATAACGAGCACAAGTGAAAGTTGAGATATAAGGGGTGAAGTAAAATCTATAAAATATTTTAAATAAAAGAAATAAATAATTATTTCATAGTATTTTACTTTATTTTTTATAGTTTACACTATTGTTTAACATAAGCCTGTTGTGAATTGATTCTCGTATTATCATTATATTTGATTGACATCACACGTCATATTATTTTAGTTCATTTAAAACAACTATTTGTTCTTTTTCCTTTTTTTGTGTATTGAAAATTATAGTAGATTTGAGTAGTTTACTAATTTGTGATTGCTCGCTCTTATTTTATTCAATGTGCTAATTCAGATAATGGGAAGACTCATGTTGAGTAGAGGCTATTTGTTCCTCTTGAGAATCGATCTTTGGTATGTTGCTACTTTAGAGATATTTTTCACAATCATTATGATATACATATTTTATTTACATAATTATTACGGTATGATGTGAATAAAATATCTCTAAAATTTACTCTAGAGATACTTTTGAGAATCAATCTTTGGTATGTTGCAACACTTTTTTTTTATATAGTTTGCGGTATGATATGAATGAATTGAGTATTTTTGTCTTTGATATTTTAATGAGATAAGTAGCCCTGTGTTTGTGAAGATTTAATAAATAAAATTCCTTCCAAATAGATTTTGGATATTTATATAACTCTCGCGACATTGACACGAGTCGCATATCCAACATTGTGGACTAGGCCACAATTTGTGTTGCCTATTTTTAATGATAATCTATTCTCTCTCTCTCTCTCTCTCTCTCTCTATATATATATATATATATATATATATATATATATATATATATATATATATATATATATATATATTTATATTTATATATAGAGTAAATAGCTTTCCTTCATCTGCTTCGCCTTCCTCTGTAACGAGCAATTTCTCCATACTTCTATGTTGATGTCTTCAGTGGCTTTGATTATCTGTGCTTCATTTGTAATGAAAGTGACTTCCTGAAAGTTTGTAACCTTCAATCATAGCTACCCGAGGACGACCAAGAGCAGCCTATAAAATCTGATTGGCAATCCTTTTGAGCAACGCTTTTTGCTGGTGATCAAGCTTCTTGCAACATCACTAACAGCTGGGTGTTTGAGGAGGTTATGAAGGATTTTACCAGGGGACTAAAGATAGTGTAGGGTGTGCTGTTTGGATGGTGAAATTAGGGCAGGGTATTGGAATGTGATGGAAGCTTGAGTGTGGTTGAGATGATTAGTGCTGGGTTGTGGGGGAAGGTCACGGGATTGGTTGGAGAGAGGAGAAAGTGGTGATATTAGGGGTGCAAACAAGTAGAGTAGAGTTAAAAAATTCGGCTCATGCTCGGCATGAGAATATTAATTTCGACTCGAGTTCAGCTCATTCATTCGGGCTGAGAGCAAGTGAGAGATTGAAATGGAAGCAAAGTTGGAGATCAGGTTTGAGTGCTGACGTGTAGGGTGCGGTGTTGCTGGAGAGGGGAGATTGATGCAAGGGCGAGACATGGGAGAGGTATTGTTGTGAGAGAGCTTTTATTTTTGGGAAGTGTGACTGTGGGCTTACCGTTGTGACAAAATGCTTTATATCTCGATTCCTACTTACCTGCTCACTAAACATGCAGTTCGAGCAGCTAGATGAGCTCACGAGCCTATGTTATTTGTTACTCAAACTTGAGCTTGATAATGAATGAAGTTATATTTTGAGTTTGAGTTCATTCTCAGGACTTGATAAGCTTGGCTCGTGTGCCTATTATTGATTCGAGCTCGAGTTGGCTCTGCCGGCTTGATTATAAGCATGTGAACTTTTGAGATCATTTAACTTTATAATTGATGCACCAAAACCATCAATAATACTGAAGTGTTTGATGTTGGATTATTTGGACTCGAATTGTATCACTTTTGGCATCGTTGAGTTCGACTTGTTGAGCCTCTCAGTTTGACTATAAACTTGTAGAAATCGGAGCTCAAATAATCTTGAATTGAAGTTTGAATTATTTTGCCGAAAATGTTCGAGATTCGTGTCTAAGAAAAATTGATGATGACACATTGATTTTTAAATCAATTATTTATTTATAATTTATGAATTTCAATGACTTAAAATTTGAAAATATTATTATAAATAGATATTTTAGGTATATTTATTTCACAAAAGCAATAATTAAATCAATCGTATTTAATTAATGAAAGAATTAAAATCAAATATCCGCTAAATAATCAAATTAAATCATTCAAATAAGGTATTTTTTAATTTTATTCAAATAATGAATGCTCTTGTTTGTGACTCGGGCTAGGAATATAAATGGGTTGGTTGAGTGAAAGCCTTAAAATTGGAGGCATTTACTTGCATACCACCCAGTTCCTATATATTTACAAATCTAACATTTAAATTTTATTTTATACCACTGACGAGGGGCTTTCCCTCCCCTCAATGAACCAGGGGGCTAGATTAGAAGGCTGAACCAATTCAACCATAGGGAGGGAACAGTGGCCGGTCCAAGAGACTAGGGCTGCAGCCCAACAAGAGTGATCCTACCTCTTCTAATTATCTATTATTATAAATATGTTATCTTCCTTGTTTAGAGCTAGCTTTTGCTGAGTTTCTTTTCAGGACAACCTTCAGTGCTCCGATGGTATCTCACTCTTAAGTGGTGATTATCCCTGACTTTTCCCATCCCTCACAACTTACGCTTTGTTGTTGCTGTCGCTGTACTTGCTACAGTTAGCCCAAGGATAACAATTCCGTTGTCTACTGCAGCCCCAAACCCTCCCCCTTCTCGTTAGCTTTCAGCATCGCTACCCTCCCCTTAGATAAGCCTCCATAACCTTTGCTTCCCCTCAAGCTGCAGCGCCACCGCCTCGACCTATTCTCTAGTTTTATGTTTGTGTCACTGTTTTCTTATTTTCAAGTGTCTTGTTTGTAACCCTATTGTATTTCAACAATAATATTTGAATTTCTATTGTGGTTTGGGTGAACTCTGGTATAAAAAGTGAAATACATATTTCCATGCATATATTAGGTGGTATGTATGTCAAAATTGAAGTTTAGGTGTTAAATAGGTAACTACATAATAATTGAGTGGTATGTTTGTAATCTTTCAAAATAGAGAAGGAAAGTTAAATTGAGCAAATTTTAAATTATATCTGTTTGCTTTCTTATTTATGAAATAAATTTGGGCTCCAAAAATTCGACGTCGCAGCCTCCCTCGAAAAGAAAGAATGAAAATGAGGGATTTTACCATGAGGTTTTGGGTCAAGTGTTGAGGAGGCAAATGGGATGATAGATAAGACACTGCATGTAGATTACACCCTCATTTTTGTGAGGACTTCAAGATTTTGGTTTTTAAGGTTTCCTATGTGCACTTAATATGTGATTAACTAGTCCTCTCGATAACGACATAACACTTTTGATCAAGGCTAATCATTAGACACCAAGTACTTAGACTTAACATACACTAGCAATAGATTGAAAATTTGAAATTATAAAAGTATAATTGTGAGCTTAGAGTAGATGATGGGAGGAATGGTGCCAAGTCCAATTAAGATCTCATGATTTCGTCATCCCAGTTATCATGGTCCATGATCTACTTAGTTAAATATGGTAGTCGACCCAACCTGACAGAAGTATCATTGTCATCAATAATGGATTGCTTTGTCCAAGAAAACTTTATAAATATGGGTGGATGTTTGTCTAAGTCAACTTGTCTAATTCAACCTTACCTTATAAAAGAAATTGTCTTATCAAATATATTATATGACGACAAACTACTCGTTCAGTCGGCACTGGTCATAGCCGCTTCTTTTGTATAATATAATGGTCAAACCATGCGGATGAAGGACTCAAGCCACGTTCTTATTATCACAAATTATTTTGAGTCACAATTTGGTAATATAATTAATATTTATTTTTTTGTGAGCTTGAATCAACATTAAATTTTTCACCCTCAACAAATGATTGAAGAGGTTGGATGATTTTGGCTCTTTAGCCTTCAAGTGCTTACTTTCATTTGACCATTTTATAGATTTTCTGATTTGAAATTTTTAATTTTATGAATACAACTCTCCGATTGAGATTCACAATCAACACGGCAATTATCGGAATTAAGTTATTACTTAAATATCATTTGAAATGCTATTCTTTTAGACTATAGTCCTCGTGTGGAGGATGATCAGACTGGTATATTGGGGCTCAATCTTATCAACTCTAGTATCTAATTGGAGGATCGAACTTGCTAAAGTGAGCTGTATCACTTCGCCTTATATGCAAGGTGGTGACCTTCTCGGGAACATGCATAATGTTTTAATTTTTAGTTCGATATTTGAAAATGAGGCTTTCGTAACATTTTGAAGACCATGCATGGTTCTCGAGATAAATTAATTTTAAAATAAATGTGCAATTAGCCTGCACATCATTCTCCGTCAAATTTAGTCATTTAGGATGACGTCAGAGAACATGCTGATGTTTTAGCTATTAATTTTTAATAAATGTTGCATGCTTTTCAGAGCATGAATACATAATATTACTGCACACACGCAAGAGCTAAAACTAACTAAATCATGCAAAACTTTATTTGGTTCCTTTAGGTTATGCCTGTGTCTGCTTGTATAGGGGTTTGTGAATCCAGTTGCGCAATTTGTATTTATGTGCATTAAAGTCTTTTATAATTAATTCAGGCTGCGACCTTTGTCTTCATATAACTTGCTATATCCAAGTTTTACCCCACAAAGACATCTTTTTTCTTTTATAGAAAGAGAGGGTATATGACTTCATTTCATTTAATTTCCTTCAAAGCCTACTTCTCTTGTATGCTCTTTGATGTTCTGTTTAGAAGTTCTACTTGCCCTCTAAGGATGAAGTCCCAAGTAAAGTGGTCTCAAGTCCTTTTTTTCTCTTTAATTTTTCTTTCTTGCTTTTCTTTTTAAATACTCTTGCGTTTGTTTAACTTTTTATTTAAGTTTTATTTAGATCATTTTGAGTTTACTTTGAGCTCAATTTAGGTTATGTTTTAAATCAAAGCCCAAATGTTGGTAGCATTTCAGCTGCCTTCCTATGTCGTCCCCAATTAGGGTGTTGCATTGAGAGTTTGGGTTTGTCCACCGCGCTACTAAAAATGCATATGGGTGATATAACACCCGATCTTTTTTATCCTACCACATTAGGGAAAATTTGTATATGTTACATGCATAAAATTTATATATTTCTTCACCTTGTTACGAAAATCACTTATAGATACTGAATTTTGAATTGTCTACTGCGTTGCGAATGTCATATACGAGTTTCATCCTATCATGCTACAAAAATAAATTGTGTACAGTGTTATGCTCGACTTGCAAATACCCCGCAATAGGCATTTCAGGAGTTTGGAATTATCCATCATTTTGGAGCGTCACATACTAGTTTCACCTTACCTCGCTACAAAAGTGTGTATAGGGTTTCACTCGTCACGTCAAATACACTGCAATCGGCATTTCAAAAGTTAGTTGTGAATTTTATACCTTCCGCAGGGTTGGACAAAGAATTCAGAAAGCCTGCATGTGTTTTTGTTATACATCTATATACATAAACATGCATTCTCCAATCAAACAGCCACAAGAACAATGTTACCCATAACATAACTATAAAATCAATTTCTTTCTGTTTTTACATTGAAATCCAAAATAAAATAATTTTTTTGGATAGAAGATTTCGAGCAAAATGAGCTGGATTCTATGAAATCAGCAAAGCAGCAAATAAAAAAAAAAAGAGTACTGTAAACCTTGCTAAATTTTATATCCTAGCATTTCTTTCAACAAAGCAGCAAATAATAACAACAATAATCTCCCACAGAATCTATGATACCATTTCCCCATCAATTTATCTTAATTTGATGCATTGAGGAGTTGCAGGTGGGAGGCCGGTTAGTGTAAGACAGGTGGCTGCGATTCAAAAAGAAGTGGAGAGTAGTTTGAGTATGTAAGGGAGCAGCAGCCTAAGAGTCTAAGCAGGGATGGGTTAAGGGCCCGTTTGGGAGAGCTTAAAACAGCGGCGGCGTTTTAAAAAATGCTGCCTACCTGTTTGATTTGCACTTCTTCCGCGCGTTTTTTAAATCAGCGTTTAAATTTACTTAATAACTTCGACCGCGGGAGGGTACCTGCTGCCCGCGTTCGAAAGTTGCGCATTACTCCCTTGCCCTCGCTCGCATCGAGTGCTCTACCTGCTAGCCGTTCCCTTCTTCAGCGTTCCTTCACTTCGGGATCCAGAACTCTGCACTAGCCACTTTCTCTTCTTTGACATTCCTTCCCTCTTCTTCGGCATACCGCTTATTTTCCGGGTTTCATCGCAGATAGAAGACCTGCGACTGTAGTGGCGCTTATGTGGAAGATGAGCATCGGTCAAAAGCTTGGTCTGAGTTGGAGGGTCTATTATATGGAACTAATATCTTGATCTTGTCGCAAATAGAAGACCTGAGAATCGGGCTTGGAATTTACCAGATTTCGCAGTAGCTTGATGAAGACCTGAGAATCGGGCTTGGGATTTACCAGATTTCGTAGTAGCTCGCTAATTTTACAGAATGTAAGACCATACCTTTTCATTTCTCACTCTTTGGTTCCTATTTGTCTCAAGTAGACGAGATTGGTTCCTACAAGTGATTGTTTTATGTCTACTAATTTTCTTAGACAATCTATTGTGATGCTGTTATATGAACTCAAGTGGTAGTTGCATGCTAGATATTCACGATTTTTTAGTAATTTGAATGATGTCAGATTAATTATATGTAATTGGTTTGTTTTTGCATTCATATCATAACTACTTTGATTCATCTGTATCGGTAAAAAAATTATTCTCAATATAGAATAATAGAAACATGCATTCTTGCTACTAATTTTTTGAAACCGTTAGAATTCATCAAAGCATGGAAGGAAGGATTCTGGGCAATGCCGTGTAAAAAATAAGAGGCGGAATTTATACTAGCCATTTCTACATTCTTCCCTTCTTTTTTTTTCATCATAGACATTATCATTACTTTTATCCAAATTGTTTGGGGTCTATTTTATGAATCCTTCTTGTGCATTCATTCCTAATATTTTTCAACTTTAGTGCAAGCAAACCTATTTTTTGGTTACTTATTCTTCATCAAGTCACCTTTGTTCTATCTATTTTATCTTGTATGCCTAAAGTGGTAATTTCATTTCCCTTCTTGCTACATTTTTGCCTAAGATTTATCTAAGTATAAGAATATTTACATGACTCAAAGGGGTTACATAATTTTGTGAAATTTTTTGATTAGCTATGATTTCTTAAGTTCATTTGAAATTCTATGATTGGTTTTGTGATCATGAAATATTTCAACTAACTTGGAAATCATTTTATCCAGATAAGTCATTTATACAGAAAAAACTGTAAATCTGTTATTTTCAAAACGCACAAACCAAACAGCTAAACAGTTTATCCAAAATAAGGGCAGAATAGTCATTTATCCAGAATCAGCTGTTTTCCAAACGCATAAACCAAACAATCAACCAAACCTTATCGTGATAAGTTCGTCGATCGCCAGATTATCGAGATAGTTCGCTTATCCTGATAAGTCTGGATAACCTCACTCGGCCCAAACAGTACTCTAAGTGTGAGCTGAGTTTGGGAGCATTAGGTGGTTTAGGAATGCTGCTCGCCAAATTGAAGAAGATATAGAAGGCCTGGTGCACAACAGGGGAGAGACGGAGGGAGGGGAGCTGCTTGCGTGTGCTGTGAGTGCCGGAACAGTGGAGCGCGTGAGCAGTAGTGACAGTGAGGATGGATGCCGTGCTTCTCCAGTAGTAACAGGGAGGATGGATGCTGGGTCTTCTGAGAGGGATTGGCAGCGGAGAGCGACTGAGCTCTTTGATTTGGACAGCAAGAGGAAGAGTGCCATCGCGGTTGCTCGGCATTCTGCAGGGAAACTGGCTGGAGTAGTGTTGGCTCTAGAACAAGAAGAGAATTAGAGGAAGCTTCACATGAGAGGGAGACAGAGGCGAGAGGGAGATAGGGGCTTTGAGTGCGAAGAGATGCGGGATCGAGGGGTGTATGCCTGAGTGCAGAATAATTATTTGGATTTATTTATTTTTAAAAGTTTAGTGTGGGCCAGCAAATACTGATTTGGTGGAGAGGGGTGGAGGTGTGGTCACAAAATGAAATAATCTGCGGGCACATGGATCGGGGGTGGGCAGTGGGCTTGGCAGAGAAGGAATGAGGGTTTTAAAAATCTTAAATCTATGTGTCTTGATTTACGCTTTGCCGATTAAAGTACAAAAGCTTGCAATATCGGCATGTCCTCCTTTAAGCAACATCGTTGTTTTGGACGCTCACGTAGTTTGTTTTGCAATCCGATGTCATTTGTGCAAATTTGATGACGGTCAAGGAGATTCAATTCCAAATTACACGTCGCATGGCAGCGTGTCGATTGTACTATGGTTTCTCTTTTCGATCAATGTCATCTTGGCAATTTCGATGGTGGGCGGTGCTTAAAGCGAGTTAACTTCTATCTACTCATTGTTGCATTCATCGTTTATTGCATTACATCCAATCGATTGGGCTCTTGATATGTCAGTGGAATGTCTGTACAAAAAAAAATTTAATAGATTTGGAATCATGTAGGATTTTTGACTGGAGATTTCGTATGCCTTGAGGGCTTGAATTAGAAGCTCAGTTTTCATTTTTTTTTTTAAATACTTGATAGACCTAAACCCGACGTGTTAACCTGATTTAACACCATTATTTTTACCTACCATTAGAAACAGTTAATTAGAGATCCTCACTTCAGAACGACAATTCTAAATGGCCAAAATTCTACTCACCATCATGTTTTTCATCTATTACATGCTTTTTCCACTAATTCCGAATGTGTTTTCATTCATGCTCTTTTATAAGCACAGTTGTCAAGTGAAATATTATTTTCCACTTTAGTAGCTTAACAATATTTTCTAAATATTTCAGCTTTTCACGAGCATTTTCATGATGATGGGGGTTATCCTATTCAAAATTATGTTTGCTATTTTTTTTTTTATATTCAAATTCATATGTACTATTTTTTTAAAAAAATAGTTTTATTGTTTATCATATATTTTAATTTTTTTAACCATGAGGTTTTGTATAGTGGGAACTATATCATGATATGATAAAACGTATCAAATATCCCTAAATTTAATATTCTATGAGCACAAGTTCATCAAATGTTAAAATGAAAATCTATCTAGCGTTTGGTTATGATCCTGCTTGTAATAACTTAAATTTGATTTGTAAGCTTCCCACTAAAGATGGTCATGTTGCCTAGTATTTTGTTGATAATATTTCATGAAATATCATATAACTTAAAATTAGGAAATATGTCATATAAGATTCACCATCTTTATTTTTGGTCATTAAGAATATATGATTTATGTTGAGCAAATTTTAAGTATGCATGGTGATACGTTACAACATCTAGGACAATAATTCTTTTGAATCTTTATATATCTGTACCTAGGTTGGATTACTTGCATAATGAGAGGATAAAGAGTTTAAGAAGTTCAATGATTCTATCATTTAATAAATACTGTAATGGTGGTCACAGACCAAATATTATATTGTAATGTTGGTTACATATTAAATACTATACTTTTATGTTTGAAAAAGTTGTTATTATTGATGAACTATTGTAGTTCAATGATTCTTTCTGCTTCCATCTCAAAATCTACTGTTGATCTCTGGCATAAAAGATTGGGGCATCCTAATTCTGAGATTATTCATAATATCTCAAGAAGACGAGTTTAAAATTCCTTTTTATCAAATGTCATGTATTTCTTGCAATCTAAATAAGAGTCATAAATAACCTTTCAATTATAGTTATAGTCATAGCTACAAACATCTAGAATTGATTTATACGGATGTATGAGGTCCTTCCCAAATCATTTCACATCAAAGATATAGAGTATACATAGCTTTCATAGATGATTTTTCAAGGTACTACTATGTACAACAAATCTGGAAAATGTCCTCAAATTCAAACGTTTGTGCATACATTGCGCGCTCAATTTAAATACCAAAATCAAGGTGTTAAGATCTGATAGGGGTGGGGAGAATACTAACACATCATTGAATAACTTCTTCAAAGATAATGACATAATACACTAATACTCTTGTCCCTACACATTAGAGCAATATGGGATGATTGAAAGAAAGCATAAACATATTATAGAAACAACGATCAATTTACTTCATGATGGACAACTGCCATACACTTTTTGTGATGAATCTCTTCAAACTGTTGTTTATTTAATCGACAGAATGCCAATTAAAACCACTTGATAAACATATTATTTCAGCATCTAAGATAGAATGCACCTGCATATATGCATTTTAGAGTAATCAGATATAGTTTTTATTCTTGGAGACATTCACATATTAGCTCCACATTCAGTCCAAACTGCTTTTATTGGTTACTCATTCATAACTCTCAAAACATTACTCCATCTACTGTTACCAATCTTCAAATTCCTGTCTCAAACAGTAATTCACCAATAACCACTAATCTTACATCACCATTGGAAACTCTACAACAAGATATACCAATACCCATACTAAGTTTTACTTCACAGCCGTCCACTCAAAAATCCTCAACACATCCTATGGTAACAAGGAATAATAGGCAATGTTAAACCAATTCAGAAAATCAATTTGACTCATCAACCCACATCCCAACCTGATCCTAACAGATTCAGTGGAGGAGAGCTGACTCAGGAATTTCAAGCTTTACAATAAGATGCTATTGGTCCCTCCACCTAGTGAACTTATGATGTACAAAAATATGATCTATCCTTTCTAAGGGTTTGTTTGGGGCTGCTGCAGTTTATCCAGCTTATTCAAATAAACAGCTTATTATGATAAACTACTGATCAACAACTTATTGATCAACAACTTATTCTTATAAGCTGGTTGGTTGTTTGGTTTGTGCATTTGGAAAACAGCTGATTTGTAGTTGTTTCTGGATAAATGATCATCCTGTCTCTGATCTGAATAAGTTGTTTAATTGCTTTGTCTGAGCGTTTGAAAACCTGATCAAGAATCTTTTCCTGGATAAACGACGATTCCTAAGATCGCTCAACGTTGTTGTTGTACATGTAATCGTAACGACTATTCATTTGACAGTCAAGAACCAAAAAAATCACTTCATTGCAGTACAAAAAAGACTTGCAATCTACATGCGTCCAATATTCCCTCCAAGTCAAATGTAATGTATTTGGTTCAATACAATCTTGCTTGAAAATTTATGATGCCGCTTAGAATAATCAACAATGATTCGGATCTTTCCCATGTCTTCCATTTATCTTAACCATCAATAAGTTTGAGTGGTATGTATGAAAATCTTCCTTTCTTTAGTTAACAAAATATAAAAAACACTATACAAAAACAGTAAACTAGACAACTTCAAAATTTCATAAACAAACATTACCAGCATTTTCGAGGTCAGGATCAGCCACAACACTCTCACCAAGCTTTACACCATTAAGGTACCTGACATTTTCCTAAATCAAATTCGTACAATAATCATATGTAATCAGCACTTAAACACTATTTTTTTTAGAACAAACCAAGTTAATAAATCAAAATTACTCACATGAGTCCTATTAATTACATCACTGAGTTTATCATCGCAGTGCAGCACCTCCTCAAACACCCACATCCTCACTTCATCTGGAAAGAATCGTTCAGATTACTCCTATTAAGGCACATTCTTTTATAAACGAAGGAGAGAAAGATACCACGGAAGGATGGAAGTCTGAGGGTATTTGAGGTGACGAGCTTGGCGGCAATGCTTCCCCAGTTGCCGCTTCCCACCATCGTCACCCAGAACAATGAAAGGAGGTTTTAAATGCAGAGTATATAGAAGAATGAAATGGTGCTATCGGATCCTTTGACGCCTGCTGGGCTTCCAGGGATTGTGGGCTTTGGTGGTAGGGTCGACGAATAGGGAGGAAGGTGCAGTGGAGACGAATTTCTAAACAATGCGGAGGGTCACAGGAGATGGATAGAAGGGGCGTGGAGAGAAAAAATCTCTCGACGCAGGTAGAAGACGCGGGCCGCGGGATCGAACCCGCGGCCGCGTTTATTAAAAAAATGAAAACGTTGTTTTTTATTAAGCGTTCTAACGCTCGAAACAAACACTACGATGACATTTTGAAAATGCCGCCCACAGTTATAAGCTGCCCCAAATGAGTCCTATGTGTGAAAGTGAGGGCACTATGGTCTTCTACATGCGTAGACAAAAGAGAACCATGTAGAGCTGGGTGTGCACAAGTTTGAGTAGTCTTGTTGCACTCTCTAGGTATATGAAAAAAAAAAGCACTTGTTTAAAAGAAGAAAAGCAAAATCCAGAACCACAAATGGCAGTTGCTGCCAGTTCTCCTTCTTCATTGTGGCTTACAAAAGACTAATGATATTGGTGTTTTCCCCTTCAGTCACTCGTACATCCATGGCTCACATAAAGATTGAAAGGAAAATGTTGCTCAAAGTTCCATCCATCCACTGTCCGAATGCTTAAAGAGTTGTCCGCTTGTCGTGAGTCCCGACTCTGTTCATCCTGAATAATAGCACCCGTTCTGGCAACATCTAAAGGTAGAAGGGCCCCATTGACATTCACTTTGATCCATCCAGGAGGATACCAGAAAAGAGGAGAGACCAACTTGGCGGGTTGTTTAGTACCCATTGTTTCCGGCATGGGTAAAGTTGTGTCTTTGTGAGCGCATCTTGGATGGTGGTAGCAATGATGGTCGGTGTTCCATACGTCTTGCTGTGGCACATGGCATTGCATGCCCTCCAGCAGTGGTGGATCACATAGTAAAAATAGCGGACAGCTGCCAGGTAGCTTTTTGGGATCGTGCAAAGCGTTTGATAGTATCCTCGAGGCTGCTGAAAGAGGGGAGCGTGATCCACCATTTAACCAACCCATTTTTACCTTGCAAAAAAAAAAGAATTGTTAGTTAAAATAGTTAAAATATGGTTTCTGTCATCATCTTCTGTACAGCCTCAAGGGCAATTAGTGGCATCCGTAAGGCTCCTTCGAACAAGTCACTATCATGTGGGGATGGCGTCAGGCAAGATCCTCCACCAAAGAACCTTTCCTTAGTACGGAGATGTAACTTGTTGAGCCAACTATGATCATTAATGAGAGGAGTGAATGTTGGTTCGTAAGCAAGTGCTGTGATAGTCTTCCCGAAATGTGTACTGCTTGGGCTCAATGTGGTCCGCAGAAGCCTCTTGGGTTCCAACTGGATCTATACTACTACTCTATTGGTTGATGGCTAGGGGTGTAAAAGAATCGAACACGAACGAACATGGCTAGTGTTCGTGTTTAAAATGTTCGAATACATCACTGTTCGTGTTTGGTTCGTTTAACAAATTGAACGAAAAAAAATTGTTCGTGTTCATCTCGTTTGCTTATCGAACGAATCAAACACGAACTTCCTGGCGAATCGAACACGAACTGTTCGCGAACAACGAGCTTTTTTTACAACCCTAGCTTTGATAGCATACTTCCTCAAAATGAAGCAAATTGATCAGGTATTCCGTACACATTGAGTAATCCATACTTCCTCAAATGAAGCAAACCGAATAAGGCGTTTAGAGTTTTGTTAGGATTTTATTTTAATATATAATATAGTATATTAATTATAATATTATAATATTTATATTAATATAATTAATATTATAATATTATTATTGTTATTAATAATTTATCATATATTATAATTTATAGAGTTTTAATTATTTAAAATATGATAAATTTTTATAATATATAATTATTTTTAAATAACATAAATTTTTTATATATAATTATTTTAAATTATTTTATATTTCGAACAATAACGAACCGAACACGAACGAACACATCACTATTCGTGTTTGGTTCGTTTAACAAACCGAACGAAAAAAATTGTTCGTGTTTGTCTCGTTTGCTTATCGAACGAATCGAACACGAACTTTTTGGCTAACCGAACACGAACTGTTTGCGAACAACGAGCTTTTTTTATAGCCCTATTGATGGCTAGATACATGGCAAGGTTGATAGCTCAAGGCTATAAACAAGAGTTTGGAATTAACTCATTGGAAATGTTTAGTCAGGTGCTAAAATATCTACCGCTTGCATATTATTCACTATATCACTTCACAACAATTGGGAAATTCTGTAATTTGATGTTTCTAATGTTTTTTCTACATGGTACTCTTCATGAAATTATATAATTGCATGAACCACAAGGTTTTCAAGATTTCCAACATCCAAAACGCGTATGTCTTCTTAAAAGGCACTCTATGGACTCAAACACGCTCCATGTCAATGATTTAATACACTATATACATTCTTTGTTGAAAATAAATTCATAAACAATAAGGCCGATCCTTCCTTATTCATTCACAATAAGGATAGCTAAAATATTTGTTTTAGTGTATGCAGATGACATAACTGCACTATGATCATATCTACATATGTTTCCAAATTGAATTCAAGATTTAAGCTTAAGCAGCAATTAGGTGCCTGTTTTCTGGAAATTGAAGCAGAGTATGGATGCAATGTATTTTCTGAATCAACAAAGGAATGCACAACAACTTCTTCTAAATCGATTATCTCAGCATATGCACAATCCAACAACCCGTCATTTTCAAGTTCCCACTCATCTTCTAAAATATATCCAAGGAACAAACAAAATTATAGTCTCATCATTCAGCTAGGAGATTTTATACCGAGAACATTTGCTAATGCTACTTGGGCTAGTGACAAGAGCGATAGAAAGCAACCGTGAGATTTTGTTTTTTTGTCAGTCACACATTGATATCTTGGATGGTCAAGAAACAGACACAGATGCTGGATCGTCTATTAAGGTGGAGTATCGATCACTGGCTGCAGCTAATATGGACGTCCTATGGCTAAGAAGACTAATACAAGAGTTTGGTGTTCAGATTACACAACCTACTCCATGTATAGTGATAATACATCTGCCACATCCTTTACAAATAATCCCGGCTTTCATGCTAGTACAAAACATATAGAATTTGATTATCATTTCATAAGAGACCACATTATTTCAGGTCACTACATCATTATTGATGATCTCTTACAAATTCATGTCACTACATCAGTCCTCAAGATCAACCTGCTGATATACTTGGTAAATCTCTATCAAGGGCAAGATTTACTGGCTCATAACCAAGCTAACGTTTCATCCGAGTCCCATTAGCTTGAAGGGGAGTAATGGCAGTAAAAGTATCTGTGACTGAGCTGATTACTTAAAAACAGACAGACTGTTAGATTATAACTATGTTTTGTCTTTCTATTTCTTGTATTATGATGGAATAAAGAAACCTCGAGAATTATGTTCTGACTCTTCTATCTTTTACTACCTTCTTGAATAACGAAATATATGGCAACATTAGTTGAGGCAAAGTAGAGCCTGTGTCAACAACCAGACTTTTTCTAGAAATGTTTGAAGCTGTTAAAGCTAGAAACTTTAGAAATATCTAGCAAAAAGAAGTGGCCTGTGGGGATGAAGTTATTTGTTGTTTTATTTTATTTATATTACGCGTTCAAACATAATTTGATTAAATATTCTAGGTTTGTGTAATTTTTGTTTGTTATTATTTCATTAAGAGGTTTTTACATACCTACCACCTATAACATAAGGCTTTACATCCTAAACACTTGAAAGCTAATATTTATAAATTAACCCTGCTGAAGCCGAAACAAACGGTTGCCGCCAAAGCTTCGCTACCGCCATTGCCCCGCCCTCGTGATTGGCCGCCAGAGAAGCATCGGTCAGTGGTTACCACTGTTCCAAAGACAGGTTGAGACCGTCATTGCTGGACTGAAAAGAGGGAGGGGCAGACCCTCCCCCAAAAGGTCAGTGTTTGAGGCCAATATTGAGGCAGAGTGACTAGCGCTTCAATTTTGTTGTGACGAGGTTTGCAAAAATTGAATTCGTTCCTGCTGTATACTTTTTCTCCGTAGAGATTAGAGATGCCAATATGCCATAGTGTTGCGTTGACGGAGGCGAGCGAAACAACGATGGCTAGCAAATGGGGATAACACAGAGCGGCAAATATGAGAGCTATATATATGTTTTGGGATGCACGTCCTTATGTTATAATGGTAGGTATGTGAAATGCTTTCAATTAAATATTGTGTAAGATAAAAATGATGGTCGATGATGACCACTTGTAATGATGACAAATGTTTGGGTGCTTCCTTTAGCAGTCAAAGCAATAGCAGTTGGGTAGTATTCGATTATCAGGGTGGCCAATAGCCTAAACTTTACAGTGATGACCCAACAGTTTGCGGCAGTCCAAAGTCGCGCTGATGATTACAGTTGACTGCAGACAAATTTTGATCGGATAATGCAGTGATCAGTTTGAAAAAGCCCAATTAATAAACCATAAAAAACAACTAAATTCTATTTTCACTATTTTCAAAGTAGACTGATTTGTCTGAAAAAAGAAAGTTAATATGAACACATTAAAAAAATCAAAGCAAAAATATTTTTAAACGAAAATAAAATGAAAATTTGCAAAAACCGAACGGAGTGAATTCCTAGCAATTGAAGTATATCAATTATCAAGTCAAATGTTCTCCTCAAAAGGGCTGCCAATGAAAGCTACGAAGTATTCTAACCAACAAAGCAATTTGACCAATAACAAATAAATAAATATAATAATAATAACAGTCAGCCGAAAGCGAAATCAAACCAATCATAGAAATAAAAAGGGAGAGTTATTACTAACTTAATTTGGGTGTTTATTGGTGAACTCGCCCGAAACAATATGGACACGTTTGGAACATCATGAAATAAGAAGCATTTCAGTCTACATCTGCAAAATAATTTTTCATGATATTGTAAGATTGTATTCGTAATTCAATTACATCACATTCTTTACCCCTATCTTTCAATGTACACTGTACCTGTAATTCACCTCTTATGACATTGATTTAATTTTTATTAAAATCATCTCAAAATCATTAAATTCATTTTAAGATCTTATGTACTGTATCAATCTTAAAATAAATTCAATAAATTCGAAACTAACTATAATAAACCTAACTATTAATCAAATTACTATCTAGCTAACATGGGTGGATCCAAACTCCCATCCCAATCAGAATCCGAACCCTTTATAATCCTCGTCAATAGAACCACCACCTCTCCCATGTCCGGCCGATCCTGCGGCGATTCCTCCATGCACCTCATCCCCACTCTCATCAATCCTCTCATTGCCTCGCTACCTTCTTCCTCCTCCCATCCCTCCACCTCCTCAATCGCCACCTCCATCCCCAACCTCCTCAACCAATCCACCAAACACTCCTCCCCTCCTTCCTCCACCGCTCTCCTCCCCGTCGCCAGCTCCATCACCAGCACCCCAAAGCTATACACATCCCCCTTAGTTGTCGCCCTCCATGTCTGCCCATACTCCGGCGCCACATACCCCACAGTACCCGCCACCATCGTGCTCACATGTGTTTCCCCATTCATCATCATCCTTGACAGCCCGAAATCAGTCACCTTTGCCATCCCACTTCCATCCATCATCACATTGCTGGCCTTGACATCACGGTGAACCACCGCGGGCACACATTGATGATGCAAATACTCCAGTGCGCGAGCCACCCCCACCGCCGCCTCCATTCGTCGAGCCCACCCAAATCTCCGGCGATCTTTGATTACGTCCTCCAAGCTCCCTCCTTCCATGTACTCGTACACTAAGAGCTTCTCTGATCCGGCAAGGCACCAACCATAGATGGACACGAGATTAGAGTGGCCTCCGGCGAGCACCTCCATTTCAGCACGGAATGCTCGCTCGCTTTCAACGCCTTCTCTCCTCAGCTTCTTCACCGCAACGTGCCGGCCATCCGGGAGCATTCCGCGGTAAACAACACCAGAACCGCCGCAGCCGATTATCATGTCAGCAGAGAAGTTTCCGGTTGCTGACACGATGTCCGTGTAGGTGAAGGCCGTTTTATCGAGACGGAAAACCTTCACGCCGCCGCAGGGAGAGCTGTTGGAGAGATGTGAAGGAGAGGTTGATGTGGAAGGAGGCAGTTCCTTGATTCCTTCAAACAGGAAGCTGTCTGATTCAGAGAAGTATGGATATGGTTCTATTACGGAAGGAGAGAGAACAGGGGACCGGAATATGAGGCAGAGAATTAAGGAGGCAAGGCCGAGGAGGAATATGACGGCAGTTAAGGGGAGAATGATCAAGATGGAAACGATTTTGATCCTCGATCGCCGGCTGTCGGTGGTAAGCGATGTGTTTTTGTGAAGGAACGTGGAGGTGGAGGTGGAAAATGACATGAGTGGGTCGCCGATGAAGGAGCTGTTGTCGAACGTTGCAATCTGGCCGCTCGTAGGAATGATGCCGTGAAGGAGAGGGTTGAAGGAGACGTTGAATTTGTTGAGGTCGGACATGTTGTTGAGGCTAGCCGGAAATTCACCGGAGAAATTGTTAAGGGAGAGGTCGAGGATCTGAAGGCACTGGATCTCGCTGAGTTCTGCTGGAATTGTTCCGGAGAACTGGTTGTTCGCGACGTTCAACAATATCAGAGGCAAATGTCCTATCACCGGCGGTAGGTCACCGGAGAGCTTGTTGTTTTCGATGTTCAGGATACTGAGCCGAACCATTTGGCTGATAGACGATGGGATTTCGCCGGATAAGAGATTGCCGGAAAGCTGGAGGTACCCGGTGCTGTCCAGTGTTCGTATTGGCTTTGAGGCATTTAGACAAACTGGAAACACGCCATAACCCTTGAGAAGCTGATCCCATTTCGCCCTGCAGGTCCGGCGAGTCATGGCGGCGTAGACGAAACTGAAAGGTGGGTATGTGGACGGAAGCCACCGTTTCATCGCTAGGCACTCGCCGGAGCCGGGTGTGATTCTGTCGTGTAGCTGGTTCTTCTTAAAAGTCGGGAAAGGGTACCGTCCGATCCCGGAGATCTCTGGCGGGAGTCCACCGGAGAGCCGATTATTTGCCAGATTCAGCCATAGAAGGCTACTGCAATTGCCGATCTCCGGTGGAATTTCACCAGTAAGCTGGTTGTTGCCGAGCATGAGCCAGAGCAGCGACGTTAATTGCCCAATTTGAGGGGGAATTCCACCGCTTAGCCGATTAAAGGAGAGATCGAGGGCTTGAAGAGTCGCGATTCTCCCGTACTCGGGAGGAATTTTACCATAGAAATCATTGGAGCTGAGCGTCAAGAACTCTAGCTGAGGCAACTCGGCGAAGGCAATGGGCAGCTCCCGGGAAAATTTGTTGAAGCTGAGATCGATGCGGAGAAGATGTGGAAGCTTCATGATACCAGATTCCTCGATTCCTCTGCTGAATGAATTTGAATGCAGTAGCAGAATCTTGAGCGAGGTGAAATTCCCCAAAATTCTTTGAATTTCTCCGCGAAACTTATTCCTGCTAAGATCGAGAAACACCAATTTCCGACAATTGAGGAGGTCGACTGGCAATTCCTGATCAAAGCTATTATTGCCGATGATAAGAGTGTTAAGTTCAGAAAGCAGTCCAATACCAGATGGAATCCTTCCGGTGAAGAAATTTCCCCAAAGGTTCAATGACACCATCTTCGAACAGTTGGCGATCGAATCCGGGAAACTGCCATTAAGGCCGTTGCCGGAGAGATCTAGGGTTTCCAGACTACAACCCACCGGAAAACTCTCCATCACTATCGTTCCAATGAAACGATTATCCGTCGCCAAGAACTCCCTCAGCCACCAGAACCCCGTCCATATCTTCCCTCCAATTCCATTCAAGCTCACATCAAGATCCCGCAATTTCCCGCGACATCTGTCAAAGTAGTCTCCGATCTCGCCGGTGAATTTATTGGACGAAATATTGAGAGAAACCAAATTCCCACAATTCACCGGGAAGGTCTCCACGACCCGACCAACGAAACGATTCACGGAGACGTCGAGTGTATCAAGTAGGCCTAGAGCAGTTAAATTGAGCTCGCCGTCGATAAAATTATTCGATAGATTCAAATACCGAAGGCCGTGGCATTGGTTTAGCTCCGGCGGAACGGGGCCTTTGAAATCATTGGAGGAGAGATCAAGGCGAGCCAGCGCAGGGAGGAGGGAGAAGTTGGGGAATATGTTGCCGGAGATGCTCGAGTCACTGAGATCAATTCCGGCTACGCGGCCTTCCGAATCGCAGGCGATGCCTGCCCATCGGCATGGGGATTGTTCCGACTCGTTCCAGCCGGCGTAGGGGCCGCGGTTCACCGGATTATGTTTGAGAAGGAAGTGTTTGAGGTCTAGCAGGACTGCTTTGTCAGTCGCCGGCCGCGAAGAATCGCCGGCGGCGGCGAGAGGAGACGATGAGATCAGTAGGAGAAGCAGGAGAAGGAAGAGAAGATTAGAGAAACTGGGAACGGTTCTGCTGTGCTCAGACATGCCTCGGCGGCGGCGGAGATCATGAGAGAGAGCGGGGGTTGAGTTAAACTTCCTGAATACCTATTCTAGTTTTTTCTGCTACTTTGGGATGGGGAGGTTTGCCTTTCAAATTCTAGGTGTTGGACTCCTCCTTTGTTCCATTCTTGTTAATATATATATATATATATATATATATATATATATATATATATATATATATATATATATATATATAGCCTAATTCTAGAAAAATATCAACTCAGTTTTAAGAGGAAATGGTAGATATTTTGTATGTTTATTAGAATAAGGGTCACATGAAAAAGATAGGAATCTAAGGTTCTCTTTCTAAAAAACAGAAAATACAACACACACACGACTCAACCACATGAAACACGACCTAACACTACGAACAATCGTACAATAATAAACTAAATAAATTATAAGGAATAATAGCAAAAATGTGAGGAGAGCTTAGCTTTAAACCAAATTTAGCAATCCAATGCACTACTTTATTGTATTCTCTTCTAACATGCATCCAATGTATTTTTAGATATGACATCTTTCTCGGTTTTGTAACTTTCTTTTTTTGTAAAACGCGTAGGGAGCTCAAGTCTAGTATTTTCGTATGTTTTTGTCTACACATGCTTACAAAGTATGTAATATTTTCTCTTCTTTTGAAAAGTATATATGTACAATTCTCTAAACAGAGTTGTGGTGGCGGTGATCAAAATCATAATGAAAACACTCCTAACAGATCCTTTGTGCGCTTTCCTGCGACCGACCACAGTGTTTGAAAGTTTAAGTACTTGCTATGAGATGGAGCGTTTAAATTATGCGTATTGTTTTTTGGCTAACGAAAAAATAAATAAATTTTTTTAATAAAATAAAAAAAAAATTAAAATTGTTAAAAAGTTTTTAATATAAAACCAATTTGCTCAAATTTAAATTAATAAGTTTCTCAGTCAAATAAAAAAAAACTATGAATTTTCAAGAATGCAATATTAAAATAATTAGAATATTCTTTTTTAAGAAATTCTCTTTATAATAAATAAAAAATAGGTCGGAAAGAAAAGTGTCTTCTTTTTATAGTAAAAAAATAGTTCATATCTATCAATTTGATTAAATTATATTTTTATATATCCAATAATTTTTATATGATTCTGTATACTACATATAAATTTTATATTTCTGTATAAAAAAATTAATACTTAAATAATTTTAAAACTATTATTAATATTAAATCATCTCGATTAAATTATATTTTTAATACAATTTAGAAATCAGAATATATATAAGTGAAGATAAAATTTTAAATATTACATAATGATACATCACCCTCGTAAACCAAAAAAAGATCAGGCATTAATATTGATGATATCTTTGACTTTGGGGAAGCCCGCTTCTAAAATCGGTGTCATTAAACTAAACTAAGTATAGTATTTTTAAGAAACTAATTGAAATGTTAAACAATCTTTGAATATTCGGTGATTTTAATTAAATTGAGCATCTCGATGAGAGAAATCTAAAAATTTAAGATCATTTTGACTTTAAGAACGTCGATATACTTAAATTCTGAAAGAAAGAGCTATAATCAAAGGATTGAACATGGATTATCCAATAAGTTTGCTTGAAACCTTAGCCAAAATAATGAAAAATGCCATCTTAAAGTTATAAATAGAAATACAATTTTCACAAAATAGAGATATGGTAGAAAGATGTTCAAGATTTGGTTAACACTAAAGGTTTGTTGAAATCAATGCCAATGACCATTACTACTAAACAAAATAGACATTTATCTTGATCATGAAGTTTTTTTTATCCGATCACTAATGCTCGACCACCCTATTCACCCTCTATGGCTTCCACCCTAATTATTAGAGATGAAGTTAGTATTGTCTTATCAACATTTTAAGACGAATTTCTCTAATTAAAGTAAATAACACAGTCATTGTCAAATGTCCGAAAGCGGAAGGTTGCGTTAGGTAGTAAATACTCAGCGTAATTTTTTTCAAAAAATCATGACATGAATTTTTTAATTGATCGTGTAAATGTTAGGACATCCCTTTGAAGCGACACGTCTGATGCGTGATAGAAAATTCACGGTGGTAGATTAATGGATTATTGTCTTAGCATTATACGAGAATTCAACACAGACGGATAAAAGAAAAGAAGAATGAGGAGACATATTGACTTTTACGTGGAAAACCATTGAAAGTGGGAAAAACCATGGGGCCTAGCCCATTGAAATAATCCAGTATGAATGATGAATACGTAGGTCCATACCTCCAAAATTAGAGAACAATAAGTCATGAGTGTTATAGATGGTTACTCTAGAAGCATTGATTGATCAGAGAAGCCATAGTGAGCAGTTGCGAGAACTATGGAATATGTAGGCCGTAGTTGACGAGTAATAATGACGTCTGTAGGCCGTGGGGGCCTGAGTCGGGAGCTGCATGATTTGATGACCACGTAAGTTGTTGGGGCGAGTATCTATGATGTCCGTAGGCCACTATGACCGGAGTCAGGAGCTACATTAGTTATGACCACATAGGTTGTTGGGGTGAGCATTGTTGACGTCGGTTGACCGTAGGGCCGGAATCAGGAATTGCATGTGCTGATGACCATGTAGGACGGAGTTGACACAAGAAACGTAGTGGTGAGCTCTTGTCCCATAGACAACGGAGGGTTACTGGATTTTTCAAGTTATGACGTTGACTGACGGTGTCTAATCGGCGGTGATTGACAACGGTCGGCATTGGTCGACGAAGGACGGTTGTGGCCTGTTGAGGATGGTTGTGGTCTGCTGTGGTCGACGACTGCCGACAGACTATAGTCGATGATGGTTGAAGGCGGTCGGCGGTGGTCAGCGACGGTCGGCTGTGTTTGACGACGGTCGATGGTTATCTGCAGTGGTCGATGGTGGTTGACGGTGTTTGACGACGATCGACAGTGGTGCTGAATTTCAACTCGTTCTCAAAGCCTCAAGTTCTCTTGCAAGACTTAAGCTCCCACCCATGTGATGGGTGGGAGTCTATTTATAGTATTTTGGGTGCAATTAATTCAGGAATATGAACTATTTTTATTGGACGGTCCAGAGAGCTCCCTCCAATCAGACAATGTTTAATGGACATTTGAGTGTCTTAACGATGTCAAAATTGAGCAATCTTGGGCTCTTTGGATTCGTCTTGTCGAGACACTCGAATCGACTATGAACTTGTCAGATTCTACATCTGTTTGACCTTCCAAATGTATCTAAAAGTCTTTCGAGGGGGTGGTTTAATGACTTGATTTGAGCTTGATTTGCCTCAGATTGGACGGACTTTGATATCATTAGGTTTGTCTCATCGACTCAGCCAGTTCAACTATAAGCTTGTTGAAATCGAAGTCATGAAAGAGTTTTGATTAATATTTGAACATCATTTTTTAAAATATTGTCTCGAGATTCGTGCCATGTTTTGAAATCCATGCTGAATAATGAAGATTTGTTTGTGACTTATCAACGTTGTATGACCTGAATACAGTGAAAAGTGTGCAAGCGCCACTATACCGACGCCTTGGTGTAGTGTCAAATAAGCAAGGGTTATTACATTAAGGACGGATGCATAAAAAGAAGTTGGTCAATGAAACTAATATTATACTCTAATATTTTTAAAAATATTTGAAAAAATCAAAAAAAATATTTTGAATATTTTCAAAAATATTTTAATTTATTTTTAGAAATAGAAAAAATACATATAAAAACACATTAAATAAATATATTTTTTAAAAACAAAGAAAAAATAAAAAGAAAATTTGATCCCAAATAAATTCTTATTATGCCAAAATATTCCTAAATTTTAACAATTAAAGTCATAACTCTTGGTTGGACTATGCTTTAAGAATTGATTCTTAGAATTATAGACACAATGTAAGAATTTTCTTCTTATTTTACTGTTTAAGGGCTGTTATCACAATCTTATTTTTGCATTTTGACCACCAAAAATCATTTTAAATAGTTTTTCTTATGACTTGACACAAATTTTGAACAAATTTGTAAAAAAAAAAATTTGTTAATTTATTTGTGTTCATAACATTATTTGATTAACAGTTCTTGAATAAATATGGAAGATTACACAAATGCCACACAATTTCCATGTATTTACATATCAGACCCCTAAATTTTAGTTTTTACATTCATGCCATCTTAGCTATGCATCAAAAAATGCATTTCGCATTTTAAAAATTAATGATGACAATTTTTTTAATGTGGTGCTAAAGAATTGAGGTTATAAGTAAAAAAAATTAAAAAAGTTTAGGTGGTAAACATGTAAAAAGTGAAATTTTAGGTGTTAGATTTATAAATACACCCCTCAAATTGAACTCGTGCCTCAAAAACCTAAAATAAGGGCCCTTAGGATTGCCGCCATAATTGACAATCGAAATATCTGAAGACCATCTTTCTAGAAGAGAAGTATGATTTGGTAGCCGTTTAGATTTTTTTTTAATTATTCATTTAAATTATTTAATTTATTTTAGGTGATCTAATTATATATATATTTAAATTTTATAAAAAAAATAGTCTTAATCTAATTATCCAAAATTGAATTGATTAGTTTAGATAATTATCCAAAATATGGATTATAAGATAGCATCACAAATTAGCTATATAAGCAAATGAGCCCATATTAAAAGACTTAAAGCATTGTTTAAGAGTTTTGACCCAACCGAATCGGTCAACACAACTAAATTCTAAGTTGTATATGCCAAGCTTAGTCGATCGAATTGGTCTTAACTAGTCGGAGTCATGCTAACCCAACCGATTGAATCATAGATCAGCCGAATAATATGGTCATAAATGTAAATTGCTTTGAACATTTTATAACGCAAACATTAAAGCCGAGGCAGAAATGCGGTATCATTTATTATTCATTCTCCATTATAAATAAAGATATCGTATTTTAAGGTTGGGATAATAGACAAGACGTTTTACCCTTCAATTCTCTCTTTGTCCCTCTCTCTCTCTCTCTCATTTCTTACGCTCAAACCTTTGAAGTGTGATTCACAGACAACTATTGATTTAATCATTATCAAATTAAATCAATTCATTTGTGTTGAACTCTTAACTGTCCTTCAGATAAAACACACATCGAGAGTTGGAGCGTGGAGAAGGAGAGTAGAAGAGAGAGAATAGAGCCGACAAATAATTTTAGAATGCAGTCGAGGGAAAAAGCCCCCTTATTTATCTTCGGAGCATTTATTTATAGGGTGTCTTTTTTAACGGTTAACACGCTAAATTAATACACGTAACTCAACAATCATTAGCAAACCGATGCATTTTATTTTGGTTGATCAGGGCGACCGGTTGTGTGACAATCACATCTGCCAAAGCAAAGCCGATCGATCGACTAGTTGTGAACGGGCGCCCTTGAAAGAAGTTCAACTAGCTGGGACCGTAAGTGTTGTTTGTCGATTGAATCCCTCGAGTGCATACCTAAAAGAGCAATCGGTCATCGAACGCTCCTTTGACCAATCACCTCGATTGCCTGGTCATCATCCTTGACCTTCTAATTGCATCGAGATTCATGCTAGTAGTCTTGACGCATGCAAATAGGTTATAATATTATCTCTTAAATTTCAATTCTAACATCTCACACACCCTTCAACTTTCGCCATTGAACTTTTTTATATAAAATTCATATAGACCAACACCACCTCTCATCGCCTGAGATGAACATCATTTATTCTATATATATATACACATATTTCCGTCTTTAGATTTTTCAAAGTAAAAATAATTGTCCTTTATTGTAAAATAAAAATGTTAAATCTGCCATTATCTCACCTTAAATTTCTTGCACGCAACCATAAATATTAAGTATTTAAGGATGTCCATATAAATTTAAAAAGTTCTTCTGAAGAGTGTCGTACAATTGGCTTAGGAATTGTGGAGCGTGAAACTCGTTTTTTAAGTTAATGAAGAGAATAATTAGAAATATATGGGTTCCGTCTTCGATTTCGGCGTGTTATGTGTCTTCAGTCTGCGGTCGGTTGCTTCGCGTTTGACCGCTAACTATTCTTTAGTACCATACCAAGCTTGAATTCTAATCTCAACGCATACATTTTGGAACCGCGACAGTTTTTATTACTTTTTAAGGATGAGACGCATTATTCCCCGCTAAATTTTGATTAAAATTTAGTGTAATGTATTATTGTTGCGTGGTGAAAGATTCGCTTGCTGTAGCAGTGATGCGTGCTAGAAAATTTATAGCGGTTGAGCAATGATTTATGGTTTCAATATGCACGAGAATTTAGCACATATTTAAGTGTGGGAAAATAACTAGTAATGATATTAGAGTTTTTACATGAAAAAATCTATAAAGAAAAAAAATCACGAGGCTGACCTAGTAAAAATCTACTATATTTTGATGATTAGAGAGACTGCTTGTCACACAGATAGGAAAGTGTTACTAGATTTTCCAAGTTACAATGTTGAATGTGATGCCTAGTTGGTGGTGGTCAACCACCATTGGTGCTGCTCAACCACCATTGGTGGTGCTCGACGACGATCAACGGTAGTCGACGATGGTATGTGGTGGTTAACGACAACAATAGTGTTTGACGGTGATTGATGGTTGTTAACGGCGATCAACAGTGGCCGACAGCGATCGAAGAGTGTCGACGATGATTAGCAGCGCTCAACTATGGTTGGCGGAGGTCGAGACAATAGGCGGCAATCGATGATGGTCGACGACGGCCGCAACGAATAGCAACGATGTGCAGAGATAATGTTGATTTCGACTTCTTCTAAAAGTCTTCAGCTTCTCTCTCAGCTCCAACTTCTCATGGACAGGTGGGGTCGTGGGGCTCTATTTGTAAAGTTTTTAGTGCAATTAATGCAGAAATATGAACCACTTTGATCAGATGGTTCAGAAAGCTTTCTTCAATATGACGGTGTTTGATGGACATTTCAGTGCTTTAATGAAGTCAGAATTGAGTGATCTTGGGCTAGTTGGATTTGTCTTGCAGAGACACTCTATTCAACTATGAACTTGTCGGATTTTGCATCCGTTTAACCTTTTAAATGTGTCTGGAAATCTTTCAATAGTTGTTTAATGACTTGACTTGATCTGAGCTTGATTTGGCTCAAATTGAACTAATTTTAATATCATTAGGTCCGTCTCATCGAGCAGGTCAGTTTGACTATAAATTTGCTAAAATAAGAGCTCTAGATGACTCCTAATTGAAATTTGAATATTTCTTACTAAAAAAATTGACTTGAGATTCATATTATGCATCAAGATTCGTGTTGGATGATGAAAATTTAATGGCGTCGTATCAAGTAGAGTGATAATTTAATATCTTAGAGTTCCAAGAAGATCTAACACACACACACATATAATAGAAAAGTAGCAAGATAAACCGATAGCTTTTAAATGCAAAAGTTTTATTAAAGGAAAACGCTCAGTCATCTGGAATTCATTTGATCATAGGACAACTTTCAAAAGTGCTTTAGTTACTTAATATAGACTTGATTGGACTCGGATCAAATCAGATTTGGTATCATCAGGTTCTGTTTTAAATGACGGTCAGCTTGCTTATAAACCTACTGAAATCATGGGAGTCTGAGAGGATCTTGAATTTGAATATAAGATGTTTACTGTTTAAAAGTGTTGAGATTGGTGTGAGATGATAAAATATTCTTGATGGCACATCAATAGTAATTTTATTAGAACACATATTGCAGTTATTATAAAACATTTGTAATAATTTTAATTTTATTTTAATTACATTTATATAGAAATATGCTCACCTAATTTTTTTTAATAATACGTTTTTTTTTTTATTTGTTAATTTGTATTATTGCGCGGAACATCAAGAACGTCTAAATTCATATAATATAAAAAGACTCCCTGGCGACATCATATGTGACATATACATGTTTGTCTAAAGTATTCGGGGGCATTTACATAAATACCACAAAATTCTTACGTATTTACATATCCAACCTTCATGCTTTATTTTTTACATTTATACCACCTAAATCTTCATTTCACATCAAAGGTATCACTATTTTAGCTTTTATGTAAAAACTAAAGTTTAAGTGTTAGATATATAAATATTAGGCTTTACGGTGTGGAATCGCATTGATGCCTCTTAAATTCGAGAAAATATTCCCTGTGGAGTTCGGACTCAAGCTACATCCGGAGTCCGGACACGATACACATGTTTTTTGTTTCCTTTTCTGCTCCTTCCGACAAATCGTCTTTGTTATCCGGGGAAAATTTTTACATCAGGACTCCGCACGTAGAGCTACGTGCGGAGTCCAGTAACATCGCGTCACGTGGCGCGTGTCGGAAAAAAAAAATAGAATAACACAGGGAATATACCTCCCGTGTTATTCATGTGTTATTGTGTGTTATTCGTGATTATTCACGTGTTATCGTGTTATTATAACACCGAATATTCTATGAGCGGAATAACTCTTGAATAACACACAATAACACCTGAATAACACACAATAACACATAAATAACACATGAATAACACGGAGTGAATATTCCTGTGTTATTCTGGCCGAATACTATTTGTTTTGCCACGCGCGCTGTAGCTCTACGTGCGAAGTCCTGATGTAAAAATTTTCGTTATCCGGACGCAGCTTGCAGCTTACGTCTGGAGTTTGAACGTAATATTTTTTTCTTAAATTATCATGATCATAGCATTAAATTTAATTATTAAATTACCTTACCTAATTAATTTTAAAAATAATATTAAAAAATTAATGATAAAATAATTTCCTAATTAGAAATAAATTTGATCATTTTAAAATATCAGGGTAGTACCTTCATATGTAATTATCACATTCAGCCACCCATGTAACTTGAAATAATTAAATTTATTTTATTTACATTGAATAAAATGAATATATATATATATATATATATATATATATATATATATATATATATATATATATATATTATTTTAAATTAGATCTATCATAGTTAGATTTGATCCGAAAACATTATACATATAATCTAAGTTTGGGGTGACTCGGATCTAATTAATGAACAACATAACATGAGGTTTCAAGTCATATGAACTCTTTTAACATTAAGCATTTTTTGGGACAACTACAACTATTTGAAGAAGCAGCTCTGAGTTTGCTGCTGAAGAAGTTACAGTTGAGCGCACTTACTTAAGGCATAGTGGTTGGGGGTATGATTGTAGTATATCAGTGCACCTATTGAGATTTGATTTTGGTATATTGTAAGTCTTACATATTTATTTTATGTTACTGAAGTTTTTGATGTTCACTTGATTCGTCAATTATTTTAGTAGTTTTATTTCACGCCCGATTTATACAATGTATTCATTTGATTGTAGAGCATGTTTGATTATATTTTAAGCTTATTTTTAATCTTTCTTAGGTGTATCATTAGTAAGAGATAAAATTTTTCTTGTTAGAGTTATTTTTTTTAAGGATTTGGTACATCTTTATATAAGTAGACTTTTTGGAATCATACAGTGTCTGTTTTGTAAACCATTTTCACTAGTATGTTCTAGACATATTTTTATATTTATTGATTATTTTTTCGTAATTTGTGGAGTCGTGTATTTTAAGATATAAGACATTTTTTTTAATTTATATATTTAACTAATATAACAATTTACTTGATTCCCTTTACATCCTTTATTAAAAAACCAGATTGGATCCTCTCCCTATGCATTCTTTTTATTTCCATCTTCCAAACCGTGACAAGTATAGTGAGCAAGGAAGATTTTGAGCCATAGAGCACATTTGGTCCATCGGGCTAGTTGAGAAGATTGCTAGGCAACATATGCTATTATTAACCTACTTCAAATTTTAACTTCATTGTTTCCTTTTAAAATTATGGCATTTTATCTGCTGAAATTTTGTACAAACTCAGTTTTAAGGATATTTACAAACTTTTCATTATATAACTTTTTATATGTTGTAAATTAGACCGTTGTTGGCATCTATTTTTTATGCAACGCATAAAAAATATCTTTTTAGAGTGATAAAGGACTGTATTGGGATCATATGCAGCTTACGGTGACTCAATGAGCCATATGACCTTCAAGTGAATGCTACAGACACATTAATTGGAGTTTGCACCACCATATCTGTGCTCTAAGGTGACCGACGTCAAGTTGACATCGCTTCGGTGTTCTCCGCATTGACGTTCGTTTCTGCTTCATGGGTTTGCGTCTTGCTGATATGGATGTTCTCGTGACATATCTTAAGCCTAAGGTTTAGATTGACGAATTACGTTAGGGTATACGTGTGACTATGTCTAAAATGCTAGGAGCCGTCTGAAGCCCTATGCGGGCGTGACCACGCACGAAGGTGGCGTGACCACACTACCCAGCCAGAGAGCCCGAGGTAATTAAGCTAGGTCTCGGGAGTGGTCACGCTCTATCTGTGACGCCTTTAGTAGGGGCGTAACCACGCCCAATCCTAGGCGTGGTCTTTGCGGTTCAATTTGGTTTGCGTTTTTTGCACTTCAGTCCCAGAATTTTTGCCAACGACATTGTCTAACTGTTGGTTAAGTTGCGTTGGACTAGTTTCTAACTCTCAAATAGCATGGGAGGCATCTTAAGCTCATTCCTAATGAGACAAGGGTTCAACTCAAGCTTAGGAAGTAGAGGATATATCCTCTTCGGGGCTGAAGCAATAGATCTTTGGCCATTTGCGATCAGCCGATAAGAGATCTTGGGAACATCCTGGGGGATATTGATGGGTGTTCTTCATTTTCCTCAATGAGAAGCCAAGGGAGCTTTTCTTCCGACTTCCTTTTCTTCTTCTCCCCACTTTTCCTCATCCTCACAGGTGTCCTCTTCTTCTTTGGCGACCCTCCGTGAGTTGAGCCTAGGAGAGCTTCTTCCTAACATTGGAGAAGGAAAACTCCGGCGATTTCTTCATTCTCTTAAGCAAGGAGAGCTTCCTCATTACATTGGAGAAGAAATCCGACTTTCTCATCCTCTTCGACAATGAGTGTTTCTTCCCCACCTTGTAGATGGAATGACTTCGTCGTTCTCACCCCGAAGGAGCTTGGACAAGCCAAAAGAACACATCATCAACCACTATTTTGGGGGGCTCTCTTTGAGCCCGAAGGTCTACCAGCTCTGGTTGGGGGATGCTCTTCTCAGCGATGATGTGCTTGTTGGCCATTTCCAACAATTCGACCACATCCCAAGGCTCGTGCAAACTATGGTCACAACAAAATCTCTTAGAACTCAGTGTCAACTCCAAGGTTGCATGTGCTATGTTGTATCGGAGATCTTTCATCTCTAGCAACTCCCTATGGAATTGTAGAATGTACAATTGTAGACTCTCATTAGGTATATGTTTAAGCTGAAACAAAGATTGCGTGTTCTTCTTGAGTGTGTGGGTGCTTTTAAACTGAACTAAGAAAATCATCCCGAAGTTCAAAAAGTTGTTGATGCTTCCGATCAGAAGCGAGTTGAACCACCTTAAGGTTGATGATCTTAAGGTGGTGAAAAATAGACAAAATTTGAATGTGTTTGAAACCTTGAGCCGACACATTGTTAACTCGAACAATGAAATGTGGTTGTTGGGATCCAATTAACCCTTATAAGCTTCCAACGCTGAGAGCTTGAACTTCTCGTGGGGTCCAACTCTTGAGATCTAAAGAGAAAATGGAGTCTTCGACTTACATGGAGGTTATCTTTGCCAAAATCATGGCCTCTCCACTTTTGCAGATCTAGTGTTGTCCCAGTACTGTGAATCTTTGGCCCTCTACAGGCCATGGTTCAACCTTCTGTCGTTGTGCGTCGACATCGCCTCACCACAATAGTTATGCCCTCGAGAGGCTCGTTCCCCTCTTAGAGTCGTAACAACCCCCAGGACCTCCACGATCTACCCAAACATCTAGTCCACTCTCTGGGTTCTTAGCTTAGATATTTCCAGCTGCATGAACTCTTCCATGAATTCTTTTGTGCATTCTGCGTTAGTTACATCCATTCAGTGATTTTTTTCTTGTTGTTGCACTCCTCTTCGTGTCAACAACATGAATCCAAGCTCATCACATCTTTTAGGATGTTGAATCGAAATATGTCCAGGAGACCCACCTAAGAAATATAGAGCGCAAAAAAAAAAAAGAGCAGAGAGAGCACAATAATGAACAGTAAAATCATATAACATTTATTCATGAAATGAGTCTCTATTTTTAGAAATGGGGACGGTGATATTACATTTGTACCCTAGTAAAGACTGTAAAGTAGGTATGATCGAGGTTATTTTGGGCAATTCATAATTGTAAGGCTGAGAGCTTGAAATAGGGTCAGATCGGGTTATGTTCTAGGCATTCATGATCGAAGAGTTGACTGGGAGATGTCGATCGCCCATCAAAGATTCAGGATGCTTCTGCCATCAGTCGGGCTTGGATGAGGAGTGCCGAAGGATTGTCCGCATGAGGTTCTTCCTAGTGATCATTTGTAAGGATTGTTGACTTTCGTTCGTTGTGGAGTTAGATTTCTCCTAGCCAACAGAGCTTGGCTCGGTAAATGCGAACCACCCTCAAACAACCCCTAGTGGGTCCCAGCTAGGGGTGTAAACGAACAGAGCTAGTGTTCGTGTTTGAAATGTTCGAACACATCACTGTTCGTGTTTGGTTTGTTTGCTTATCGAACGAACACGAACTTTCTGGTGAACCGAACACGAACTGTTCGCGAACAACGAGCTTTTTTGATTGCCCTAGCTTTGATAGGATACTTCCTCAAAATGAAGCAAATTGATCAGGTATTTCGTACACATCAGGTAACCCATACTTCCTCAAAATGAAGCAAACCGAATAAGGAGTTTAGGGTTTTGATTAGGATTTTATTTTAATATATAGTATAGTATATTAATTATAATATTATAATATTTATATTAATATAATTAATACTATAATATTATTATTGCTATTAATAATTTATTATATATTATAATTTATAGAAGTTTAATTATTTAAAATATGATAAATTTTTATAATATATAATTATTTTTAAAATATCATAAACTTTTTATATATAATTATTTTAAATTATTTTATATTTGGAACAATAACGAACCAAACACGAATGAACACATCACTGTTCGTGTTTGGTTCGTTTAACAAACCGAACGAAAAAAATTGTTCGTGTTCGTCTCATTTACTTATCGAACGAATCGAACACGAACTTTTTGACGAACCGAACACGAACTGTTCGCGAACAACGAGCTTTTTGACAGCCCTAGTCCCAGCTCACCACCACACCTTCATATTTTTTTTATGTACACTTATATTTTTATCCGTGTATGCACCTAAATATTATATTTAAAAAAAAATTTTAAGATTTTTCAAAATGCCGAGAAATTTAGTGTGCACAGACATAAACAATAATAAATAAGATAGTTAAAATAATATTGATGGCAATATGTAATTTCTAAAAATATAAATATAAAACAAGTAACATATAAAAATGCAAATGCGTTAACTGAAAATTGTAATATTATCATAGATTTTAAAGTATAAATAAATTTTGCTCCACAACACTTTGAATTCCGCTTTTGACCATTTTTTTTTTTTTTTTAATGAAAAGTATAACCTAAAAAAAATTATTAATAAAAAAAAAAGAAAAATCCATCAGATTAATCGTAGCCGTTGGATCAAATTTTAATTGGGTCAAAGGACAAAAAGGAAGAATGTTAGTTATGGTCAAAACGAGAGTGGAGCCCAAAGGGATTGTCTCTTTGTCCGCCCTTTGCTCGGAAAAGTCTGAGAGCCACGTGGTGGTATCAACTTTTCTTGATTTTCGTGCTGTTTATTCTTATATTATTTTATAAATCATTTCTTAAAAATTACATACGTAGCACCCAATTCTCGCACCTAAAATTTTACTTTTACAGCCACAGTACTTTACTTATTGATGAAAAGATGAATTTGACTATTAAAACGTGTTAATAAGATCTGATTTTCATATGATATTTATAATTATGAAAGTAATAGTGTGAGATAGATAAATATAAAAGTTTTATGTGTTATGTATGTAAAAGACGAGTATTTTTATGTATAGGTAAAATGATATCCATGTCAAAATTAAAACTTAGGTATACAGGTAGCAATTAAATGATGTGTATGCAAATACCTCCTATTCTTTATTTGTTCGTTTGAATTTTTCATAAATTCATCCCGTTTGATACTTGATCAGTAAATTTTGTTATTTAACATGAATCTTGAGGTTTAACAAATACTTTTTTTGCCAAAAAAAATTCGAAATCAAACTGATCGGCTCGATGAGACGGAATTAATGACACCAAGACTGACCCAATCTAACTAGAATCAAGCTTGAATCAAGTCATTAAACCGCATTTTAAAAGATTTGGGTGGCTAATTGAAAGGTTAGATGGATTATAAATATGTAAAGCTTATTATCAAATTGAGCATCAAAATGAGACTAATTTTACGAGCCCAAATCACTCACCTAGGATAAAATTTAAGACGCTTAAATGCCCCCAAAACGCCATCAGTAAATTTTGTCCAATGGAGTAGTTGGATTCTTTTCTTCTTTACAAAGGAGGCCACTCTTTGACTTTATAAATAGAGGACTTGCCCCTCATGAAGAGAGACTGAAGAACCAAGATGAAGGCTGAGAGATTGATCCGGAAAGAAGGAGAATTCGAGAGCCGTTCTAGAGTTGAAGAAACGAACAGCACTAGCAGCTACTGACCATCGTTGCAACTGCACGTCAACCACCGTCGAGCAACATCGGCCTCCCCCCTACTCATTGCAAACAAAGCCTCTTACAGTGTCACGACTTACGCTGTGGAGTAACGAAGCATCGTTCACGATGACAACTAACGTGATAGAGTAACGAAGCATCCTACAAAGTACCACGGTGTCTTAAAACTTCAGGATAGTATAACAATGTACCCCGAAAATGGTGTAACAATGCAACCTAAATCCTGTGTAATATCTACTGGATTTATAAATATGAAAACGTAAATCCACCCTTCCGTTGGATTTAATAAATCCAAATTTAAGTTGAATTGAATCAAAACTTTAGACCTTATATTCAAAAATTTTTTGAGTTTGGTTGGATTTCATAAATCCGATGACAAATCATATTCATCGGCGCCACCAAACACCCCCAAAGTGCCATATACTCGTTGAATTCCTCTCGTCAAGAAATTTATTTAAAATTATAGTCATAATATGCTTGAAAATTGTTTTATCTCTTAAATAATGTCACAAATTTTTGAATGTGTTTCAGTTGATTTGACAATTTGGTTCCCAAGAGAACACTTTTTGATATTTTATATGGGATATGAAGGATTTGGATGGTATAAATGTAAAGATTAAAGTTTAAATATTAGATAATAAAGATTTGGGTCATATGTATGGTTGCTTTCATTCATAAAGTAAGTGAAGCCAAATATCAAACAAAAGGTAATAAAAGATGAAACTACCGTTCATCCCAAACTCTACATATTTGACCATTGACTTTGACCTGCCTAACTGCTCACCTAATGGAAAAAAAAAATTATGAAATAATTTTGGACATGATATCATAACTACTATAAAGTATTTATCTGGGGTTTAGAAAATCAGATCGGATCGACCAATTTGATCGGTCTTGCCAGGGGGGTAGTCATTTTGATGAGAATCATATAAACAAATACTTTTTAGCTGCGAGCTTTCTAGCTTCGATCCGGCTTTTCCAAAAGAATAAAAATATTATAATAGCTATCACAATTTTTTGAACAACAAATTATTTTTTCGTAGCTTATTAATAATCTCGAGGTTCTTTCTTTAAATTTTTGTATGTATATGTAAACTTATGAAAAATAGCTGACCTGCACTTTTATTTTGTTTACATACAAACCACACAATTTTTATGTATTTATATATTTAACACCAAAATTTTAATTTTTATAGTTATAACCTTCAAAGTTTTCATATACCATCAAAAAAATATCCTTATTGCTAATTTTTAAAAGCTGAAATACACCTTTTTAAAGCATGGGTAAAATAATATAAGTATAAATATCAAAGTTTAGTTCTTATATATATAGATACATAGCAATTAAGTGGCATATATGTAAATCTTCCAAAAATCTATTATTTTATGCTTTTATATCTAACTTCCAAAAAAAAAAAAACATAAACAACTACAAACACAAAATTTATTTAGGTTCAATATAATTCGCAATATGAAATGCTACAATATCATTATTTACAATACAGACCTTTTGGGTCTTCTATAAAGATGAAATAGACACTTTCACTTTTAATGTCTGGTTTGGAAAAGAAGTGAAGCTCCGTTCCATTGCAGTGAATGCCGATATGTGGATTTGCTTTTATTTTGTAAAGCAACATCTCTCGAAGTTGTTTCAACAGAATGACAATTTTGCGTCATTTTGAATCGCAGATGGCAATGTCTGTTCCTTGGACCTGACTTTTAAACGAGTTCATTGAACAGTGAAATTCCTTCAAACAAGCTCTAAGTTGGGAGCTATGGGGAAAAGCTCATCAAATATTTTTCATAATTGGTCTTATAAATTGGTCCAAAAAATTTTAATCAAACTTAGGATCTATTTGGGGCAGCTGATATACCAAATGCTCCGATGACTATTATATTTTTTTAATGAAATTAGACCACAGCTAGAAAGTTGCTGCGTTGCCTAGCCGGGACTGGTGAGACAACACAAATTTCAGCAGCATTTTCATATCCTAGATTTGCATAAAGAGAATAAAGTGCTCACAGAGGCACATATAAAAACTAGATTGTTGGCATATATGTATTACACAACCAAAAGAATATGATTTATGATGAATAACATCACACACGATTGCACAGAGCATGAATGTGGCAAAGTTGTCTTTCGTATGTAAGTATAATGTAAATGAAACCCAATCAAACCAGAAGACTTAGCGAAATAAAGTACCTTGTTAGGGTGAAGTTATCGTGTAACAAGTTTGCCACTTATGCTAGTGTAGATATTTTATTTGCCTTTATATACATTTTTCGCAGTTTCTTTTCTTCACTTACGCTACATTCAGTGAAAGGGTAAAACATAACGTTTGATAATCAGACGTGCGAACGACAGTATGAACCGCAACACTCTGTCCACCAAACAGACAAAAGAATTTAATGTTTTCTCCGTACTGACACCACTGTTCTCTAATCGCTCTCTCTCTATATTATCATGACATACTTATTTTTATGAAGATATGCTTCTGATTATTGGACCTGACAATAAAAAGCTGCAGCAGGCAATACTCCAAAGCTTACATAATAACTGGGCCAGGCCCGAAGAAATGTAAGGAAGCCTTGCCCATTCGCGTGCAAACCATGAAAGAGACTTTGCATGAGACGAGAATTGTTACATTAATAAGAAAAATAAAATAGACCGCACTTCAATATTAAATTTATATAACTTATCATACCAAATTTACAATATTATACAATAATATATGTTTATATATGTGGCTGTCAAAACGGCTCGTTGTTCGCGAACAATTTATATTCGGCTACTGTTAAGTAAGCCTTATGTTTCATTGCTCGTTAACTTAATAAGTTCTGAAGCACAAATAAAGCATTTATTTGTTCGGTGTTCTACTTATTTTGGCTGAAAATACTATTCATCAATTATATATATATATATATATATATATATATATATATATATATATATATATATATATATTAGCATTCGTTGAAAGCTTCTTCTCAACTTGCTTCCAAGATGGCCCGTATGAAGCATACCAGGGAAGTCCAGTTAGCAAGGGCATTCTCCAACCAGACATGTGGAATGTAACCCATTCTGCCCGGTGGGAATGGCCTGCTTTAAGAGAGAAAATTTCTCAGAATGGAGTAAGAAACTCACTTCTTGTTGCTCTGATGCCCACTGCTTCGACCAGTCAGATTCTTGGAAACAATTGAGTGCTTTGAGTTATACACATCAAACATCTATAGTCGCAGGGTTTTAAGCGGAGAGTTTGTCGTAGTGAACAAGCATCTGCTGAATGATTTAACTGAGATGGGTTTAGGTATGCTACGCTAAAAAACAAGATAATTTATGAAGATGGTTCCATTCTTAAGATACCAGAAGTACCAGACCACCTTAAGGGAATTTACAAAACTGTGTGGGAGGTCAAGCAAAGAACTATTGTTGACATGGCTATTGATAGAGGATGCTGCATTGATCAGAGCCAGAGCTTGAATATTCATATGGATCAGCCCAATTTTGGAAAACTCACTTCTCTACACTTCTATGCCTGGTCCAAGGGACTTAAAACTGGCATGTATTATCTCCGTTCCCGTGCTGCAGCTGACGCAATCAAGTTCACAGTTGATACCTCTCTTCTAACAAAGAACGAGCAAGCAGAGGAAAATGGGGTACAAGCTAGCATGGCACAAGTTGCTTGTTCTTTAGAAAATAGAGATGCCTGCATGGCTTGTGGAAGCTATTCTCTTTACTTCCATTTTAAACCTGGTTCGAAGCACTTAGTCTATCACTATTTGTGAATTGCAGACTCAGCTTATGCCTGCACATATTGCTAATTGTCAAGACATAAATTAGTGGAAGGTAATGAGTGCATTATATTGTTCTTAATGATTTTATTTCCCCGAACCTGCATTTACTTGAAATGTATATTAATGATAGCTTTTTTGGCCCTTGTGAGTAGTCTTTTCAAAAAGAATTAATTGACTACAAGGCTACAATGGTTTATAATCAATTAAAAGTATTAATTAAGAAAATAGAATAAAAACTATTAAATTAGATTCAAATGATGTTTTAATATAAACATAAATTTTTAAATCTTACGCCAACCCTTAACATCTTATGGTTACATGATTAGGGTTACATGAATCCAGATAAGGATCATCTCTCTTCCTAACACACTGTATCTTTCTCTCCATCAGAAAGTATAAAATGTTTTAGTGGATTAGAGAGAGAAACTCCATCTCCTCAGATCTAACTCTACAATCATGAATACATATATGTTCTTCTTATTTTTGAATATGTAAAAAATATGAATTTAAAGATTTTGATCATTATGTGTTTATGAATTTGCATTTAAAAAGAAACGCTAACATGGTAAGCCAACATATGATGCCTCGTTAGGGTAGTTTTGAACTTGGTCCAGTTTAACTAAAGTGATAACAAACATCAATGTGCTTAATTCTTTAATGAATCATTTAATTTTTGTTGTGTTAAATATCACTTTGACTATAACACATCAATGTAATTATTTTCAAATCTTCTCAAAGCTCTTCAAATATCATTTTAACTAGAGAGCTTCTTTGTAAGCTTCCGTATTTACCATGTACTTAGCTTCGATTATAAATAGTGTCATTATTGTTTGTAAAGTAACCTTCCAGCTAATCGCACAATCACCAATAATAAACACGTTTCCTATAAGTGATCTCCTTCTATGAAGATATCCATCAAAATTTTAAATCCGCATAGCCAATGACTATTTGTACTTCTCCTAAACTACAAGCAAACATCTTTTATTCCACATAGATAATTATGGATCCACCGAACAGCTTTCTAATGTTCTCTACCTGGATTACTTATATATCTACTAACTGCACTAGTCGCATATGATAAATCTGGACGAGAACATACCATAGCTTACATGAGAGATCTCACTGCACTAGAATATGAAAATTGAGACATATATTCAATCTCATCGTTAGATTGTGAACACAAAGCTGATGAAAGCCTAAAATGCGCAGCTAATTGAGTACTAATATGCTTGGCATTTTGTATATTAAATCTATTTAATCAATTTTCAATTTACCCTTTCTGACTTAGAAGTAATTTACTGGCATTTCTATCTCTTTAAATCTCCATGCCAAATATTTTCTTTGTAGTTCCTAATCTTTCATTTCAAACTTAGTGCTAAGTTGTGCTTTAGCCGTCTTTATATCTTATTTATCCTTGACAGCTATCAACATATCATCGACAGATAAGAGCAAGTATATTAATGGTTCATTCTTATTTTTCTTGAAGTAAACACAACTATCATAACAACTTCTCTTATACTTATGAGTGATCATGTAAAAGTTAAATATAACATCTCTTATGATGATCATTTTCTTGGTTACTTGGCACCATACCTTATAACCTTTAACTCCAACATTATAACCAAGAATACACACTTTATTGACTTAGGTTCTAATTTACACATATAAACATGAACATATGAGGGACAACAAAAAATTCTTAAATTAAAGTGATCGATATATTTACCTGTGCAAATCTTTTGTGGAGTTTTATTGTCAGCAGCAATGGAAGGAGAGAGATTCACTAAGTAGCAAACTGTAGAAGCAGCTTCAGTCCAAAATGACTTTGGTAGCTTGGCATTGGAGAGTATGTAATGAACCTTCTCCATTATAATTCCGTTCATTTGCTTCGCCACACCATTTTGTTGAGGTGTGTGTCGGACTGTAAAATTTCTCATAATTCGTTCTGGTTTGCAAATACATTAAATGTTTCTAAACAATATTTTAACCCATTATCAGTGCGAAGATCTTTGATCTGCTTTCCAATCTGCTTCGCAATTAAGATATTCCATCCCTTAAATGTGGTTAAATCATTACTCTTCTGCTTCAAGAAGAACAAGCAAACTTTTATGAAGAAATCATAAATGAACATTAACATATGACATCTCCTTCAGATGGTGTTATAGATGGTTCCTAAAGGTCATAATGTATGTAGTTTAATATTTCGTTAGTATTGTGAATGCTAATATTAAACTTAACATGTTTTATATTTTCTTAAATACACAACGTTCACAATATCTTCAATTTAATGATGCTATGACCATTTTGAAGTCTCATTCTGCTTAGTCCATCCCTCTTATTCTTACTCATATGCCCAAGGTGCATATGTCAAAGTCTTGCTGCCTCTCTATATAAAAGAATTAATAGTTGTTGCATCTCCTACCATAGCAGATCCTTGCAGGACATATAACCCCGCAACCTTCTTCTGTCCCTTCATTATAATAAGAGATCAATTGTCTACCTTCAAAACTTCGCCTTCACTAAAGTACTTGTTTCCATTAGCATCAAGAGTATTTAAATAAATTAGATTCCTTTTAAGATTTGATAGTTGTCTCACATCTCAAAGTGTTGTGATGACTCCATCAAACATCTTGATCTTAATAGTTTCGTCATCGATTATCTTACAAGGTGCATTATTACCTATTAACATGATACCCCTTTGACATTGTTTCAGATGTGGAAATCAATCTCTATTGGGACACATATGAAACGTGCAAGCTTAATTAAGAACTAAATCATCACAAGGTTCTCATTTGGAGACAACTAGGAGTTCATCATCATTAGTCGCTTCTTCAACAATGCTGGCTTCGCCAAAGTGATCAGATTGTTTGCCATTTTGATTTGAAGTTGCTCTCTTTTTTTTATGCAATTTGAAATATTCGAATTTGTTGTGCCCTTTCTTCTTAAAATAATTGCAATCTTATGCTTATTTCTAGATTTTTGATCTACTTTTTGTATCAGCAGCAAAACTTTTCTCTTGAGTTCTACCTCAAATGAAAGTGTTTTTACCTTGAGTAACAGGTTCATCCACAAGTTGCTTCATCTTCTCCTTAAAAACTAAAGTAGCATATACTTCAGCTAGTGTAAGTGTCTCCCGCCCATACAAGATGATATCTGTAAACGTTGTATATGATGAAGGCGGTGACCATAATAAGATTAATGCCAAATATTTTTCTTTATAATTAACTTCCATCACTTCCAAATCAGGTCGATTTCCTTAAATACAATTAAGTGATCTATAACAGAAACACCTTCTGTCATTCTATGAGAGTGCAAACAATGTTTTAAGTGCAATTTACTGATCTGACTTTTCATCATGCACAATTGCTCTAATTTGAGACATAACGCAGCGGCGATCTTCTCCTTCAAAATGTCTTGTAGAATCCAATTTGATAGATGAATATGAATTTGAGAAAGGACATTTCAATCTTTCATTGATTCTTGTTCATGTCCATGATGAGGACATCTTTTCGAACCCAAATAGCACATCAACTTGATCCATCCATGCTAATATTGTTCACTTCTTAATATGCGAAAGAAAAAATCTAGTGTTGATAAATAAAAGAGGATTGCATACTATTGTTGCCATTATCGAAATTAAGTTTATCTCTTATATCACCTGTTATAATTTGATATTAAATCAATGCAACAAATAATAAAATAGATAAAAAAGACGAGAATGCAAATTTTATGCGGAAACCCCAATATGGGAAAAATCGCTGACAAAGGAGGAGAATTCATTATGTCAAATAAGAGATTACAAGCAGAGAGTGCCTAGCACAACATATAAGAGGGGTATTTATAGTTTTTGAGCAGATTTTGGCATTTTTTTAACATTTGCCTCCTTTTCTAATGAGGGAATTTAAAAGGCTAAAATGCAAGAATATGAAAAGAATTTTAGCTTTTTTATTAAACGAGATAATTAATACAAAGCTAAACACATATTACAATATAAAGACTATTATAAGCTTGATATAACGGTGCAAACCTTCAATTCGTGTGCTCACAATTTTTTTTTCTGAAGCTACAATCTGTGTGATCATAATTTCTCTATGAGATATGGCTAGACCCATAAATTCGGGTTATAAATTTAGCAGTATTAGATAAAGAAATTATTAGAATGCTTTTATAAACAAATTAATTTTAATTGGGGATAAAATACTGTTTATAAAATAATATATTCAACTCATCAGATCGAAATATCTCAATCAAATTATAATAATATTAACTTGTGCACATTTATCCCAATCTAAAATAGAAATATTTGTTTCGTAATTTATGCCTATTTACTCGTATCATATTTGATATCTCGTGCTGTGAAAGTGTTGTTTATAAAAAAAAAAAAAATCTTATTAATATAAGATATGTTGGTAGTACATGAAGATGAATCAAACCATCTATAAATCTAGTTAATGCATTGGCATACGCTAGGTCATATATCGGAGCATTGGTCTGGAACGTGATCCTAACTTCCTTTCAATTTTTTTCATTGCTTTCCTACCCTGATCAATAACTCCCATCTTACTCATACAATCTATAAAAAGATCATAGACCTCTCCCTCGCATCGTCCTACTCCTTTTAACCCAACTTTATCTCTCTCCCATTTCCATTTTTCCATCTTATTAAAAAAAATATTTACAATTCTCTCATCAAATTATACACGAAATCCTATAAACACCACAAATCCATCCTAGTCTTTACTCAATTGACAAACATATCATTCATTCAGATCTTATAACATTACCTCCAATCCTTTAGTCCAATGTCTTTTATATGCATCTTCTAAGCCTTAACTTCTAGATCTGTGGTTCTTTCATCAAGCTAAGTCTCTATGCACATATACTATTTATGTCCCATATTAGCAACAAATATCACATATTTGGTAAAATTCCTAACCAAAATACAATGATCAATTGATCACCAACCATATATATGACATGAAGTTTAAAAAAAGCATACAAGTTGTTTAGTGAGATAATCTTTTTGAACTATAAGCATGGTGAAATCATAATTTTTAGTGTGCTAATGATTTTCTTGACGGTCTTTATTAGGTTGTTTGAATTCTTAACCATGTATTTATAAATCAAATGAGATTGAATGTGTTTATTTGCATTACTCTCATTAGCTTGTTCATGAAATATGAAAATATGAGAAGCCATGGAGGTCATTCAAGTAATGAGAGCAAAGAGTGTGTCTAGTAAGCGCGCCTTAATGCCATGATTGATAATGAACGGAAGAGTGGAAATTGATATGGGGCTTTTAAGTCTGTGATAAGAGAGAATACAAACCATATGATGTCACTTTTTTCGCACTTTTACGTGCTTCTTGTCATCAATGATTTGTCGAAGAAGAAAAGAAAATTAAGTATAATGTAGAGCTGACCGACTTATTGGAAGAAGCTCACGAGCTTATCGAAATAATGCCTATGCGAAGCTTAGGAGCAACCGTGAAGCAACAAATCGCAAGAAGTGTCCGATTTCAATTTGGGGTGCATTTGAGGTAGATATTACTTTTTGAAGGAGAAAGTGTGAAGCTATTAAGAAAATAAGGTTCCAAGGAAAAGCAAATAAAATTGTTCTTCCTTTTTCACATACTTTAAAATTGATTTGAGCCAAATAGATCGTCTAGCCAGCCTGGCAATTGTTCGGTTCAACACGTCAGCATCTCCCTAGAAGATGACGTGGCACTTTCAAGCCAGCCTGTCGCCTCCTCGCAGCTATAAGATGCAGCAAAACCCCCTAATCCGATCGTATCAGAGCAGTATATAGCTGAAAGAGGTCATGAGCTTCTCCGATCTCTCTCTCCTCAACTCCACCACCCCCTCCCCCTCCTCCTCCCAAATCCATATTTCCCTCCCCTCTTCCGAACCATCACCGGCGGCCCTTCCGCCGCCGGCTGCTCCAACCTTCCTCCACCGCACGCCCCCGTTCTCGAACACCCGGTAAGCTCCAATCGACCAGCAACTAACTCAGAAAACCAAAACCCTAACAATGCGCCCAAATTTTCTTCGCAGATGGTACCGCCAATTGATACGCCGGAAGGCCTCCGCCGTCGTCGAAGATCACGGCTCCGTTCCGACGCCGGTGGAGTGCTACGCCTGCACCCAACCAGGCACTCCGGCCTTCCATTCCACCAGCTGCGGTCGCGCTCAGGCTCCCCAGTGGCGCGCAGGCGCTGGATCTTCCCTGATCCCCATCGGCGGCGTCGGCTCGCTTCCGCCGCCATTGCAGGCGGCGGTAACAGCTCGTGGTCCTTTCGGATCGGTTCTCGATCCCCGGAGCCCGGCGGTTCAGCGGTGGAACCGTTGCCTGCTGATAGCGCGGGCCGCCGCGCTCGCCGCCGACCCGCTGTTCTTCTACACGCTTTGGGCCGGTCGGGCCGGCGTGGGGTGCGTGGGGATGAACCAGGGGTTGGCCGCAGCGGTGGCTGCTGGTCGCACGTGTGCCGATGGGGCTCATTTGGGGCACGTGTGGATGCAGCTCCGTATGGCGTACGTGTCGCGGGAGTCGCTCGTGGTTGGCTGCGGGAAGCTCGTGTGGGATCCTAAGATGATCGCCGCTCATTACCTCGGCTCGGCGAAGGGCTTCGCCTTTGATCTCTTCGTAATCCTTCCGCTTCCTCAGGTAATTAACTCACTTAATTACTGTTAATGCAACTAAATTCTAATTATTTTTCCGTATTAAAAATCACGGCATCAGTATCACGAGGTTTACTTTGGGGCGGGTGGCGGCATTTTCCGACATACAAATATTCCTTAATTAGGTAATTAGCAATTTAAATCAAATTATTGAAAATTAGACGATTTTTTTTGGGCTAAATTTAAGCGAAAATAATTTTTTAATTTCGTAAGGAATTTTTGTGTCACGTCAGTCTATTCTAACGAGATATAATTATTTTTTAATTTTAGTTGATGTACGAATAATTTTATAAATATTTCAACTTGTAAAGAATGGCGTAGGCATTATATATCAGCGCACCCACACGGGCCTTAGTTGACATAAATAATTGATATAAAAAACAGATTTTTCATAATTTAATATTAATATCAATTAAAACATTAATGCGGAGCAAAATTCTTAAACTATGCAAATTCTTGTTATTTTATTTTTTCTTGTATTTTTAATTATATTTTCTTTCTTTTTTTTTCTGATTAAAATCGCGCCGTTTAGCCGTTTTGCCATTTTGCCGAGTAAATGCTATTGGTGTCACCATAACATGAAAGCGGTCGGTTTTAGTTGCTCTGAGAACTTACTTTAATTTTTAGATATTTATGGAGAAAATTTGAGTAAGCAAATGCTGTCTAATAATAATTGTGATATTAAAAGAAAAAGTAAGTATTTTAGGTTTTTTCTTTACTCTCAAAGCATATTTTACAAGAGAAAATATTTCTTTCGGACACAACATGTTCATACATGCAATCACCGTCTGTCACGTCGCCGTACATATCATTGACAGATGACGTGGTGGCCGGTGGATAGGGGTGTAAATGAACCGAACACGAACGAACATAGCTAGTGTTCGTGTTCGAAATGTTCGAACACATTACTGTTCGTGTTTGGATCGTTTAACAAACCGAACGAAAAAAAATTTGTTCGTGTTCGTCTCGTTTGCTTATCGAACGAATCAAACACGAACTTCCTGGCGAACCGAACACGAACTGTTCGCGAACAACGAGTTTTTTTGACAGTCATAGCTTTGATAGCATACTTACTCAAAATAAAGCAAACTGATCAGGTATTCCGTACACATCAGGTAATTCATACTTTCTCAAAATGAAGCAAACCGAATAAGACGTTTAAGGTTTTGTTTAGAATTTTATTTTAATATATAGTATAGTATATTAATTATAATATTATAATATTTATATTATTATAATTAATACTATAATATTATTATTTTTATTAATAATTTATCATGTATTATAATTTATAGAAGTTTTATTATTTAAAATATCATAAATTTTTATAATATATAATTATTTTTAAAATATCATAAATATTTTATATATAAGTATTTTAAATTATTTTATATTTCGAACAATAACGAACCGAATACGAACATACACATAATTGTTTGTGTTTGGTTCGTTTAACAAACCGAACGAAAAAAATTGTTCGTGTTCGTCTCGTTTGTTTATCGAATGAATCGAACACGAGCTTCTTGGCGAACCGAGCACGAACTATTCGTGAATGACCATCCAGACCAAATTTTTTTACATCTTAAAGACCGACGTTCTGGTTCAATCCACCATCATGAATATATATATATATTAATAGCATTTTATTTGTTTGAAGATATTATATTTCACCATAAAATTACAGACTCTAATCGTGTAGGTTCACCTTTTTTCGAAAGGACAAAACGCACAAAAAATATATTTCTTTTATGTAAAATAAAATTAATAATTTTTTAGTTTAATTGAAATTTATCTTGAATTACCACCAATTTATTTTCTAATTTTTTAATTATGAACTTCAACTGACCTTTAATTAGACAGGTGGAACATAATTGTACAATCAAATGCATGAAAAATGATTAAACAAACTTAAATGAACAAAAATGTTTACCAGATGACACGCATCCGAGATAGAAAGTTTGTGTAGCATTATTTTTTATTATTTATATTGCACAGCATCCGTACCAATAATATAAACTGAGACAAATTACGTTGCCACAGCGCCCGTATAAGCTACAGTAACACTAATCTCGTGCTCCGGATCCCACCCACCATTCATGCGTCACCATGTGATTGGCATTGAGAATGGCGGTTAACGTTAACACATTTCATAACTGAATTTATTTTTTATTTATGATAAGAAGATTTACATTCATATCTCTTAATATCTTTTGTATTTACATATCTAATACTTAATCATCTTAAAATTAAAACAGAGACATTTTAAATATTAGAGTGGTATAATTGTAATAAATAAATATGAGATTTGGGCGGTAAAGAAGAATGCCCTCTTCATGATATATGTGGCTGAGTTTTTAGTTGGAAGTCATTTATTTTATAATGCGAACTGTATTTTTAGTTGGAAGTCAAGCCAATAGCTTGTCCCGTTCAAGTGAGGCCAGGATTAAACAAAGTTGGAAGCTCGTCGATCTGATTTGATACTGTCTGCCGTTGCTTGTCTGTAGTGAGCAGGAAAATTATTGAATGTTTCAGTTGATTACCCAATTAGATGATGCCAATGGGAGGTGCAAAAACAAAGGAGAATACTTTCATGCTAATTAAGGCCACTAATTCATTCTTTTATTGACGCAATCAGACTATGAGGCAGTGACACTTTTAATTCAAGAGCCTGTGTGTATCTTATATGGACACCGATACGATTTTGATAAAAATTAAATAATACATATGGATCCCTTTTTCTATGTAGTGTATATAAAAAAGTAACACAGACACAACATAGAAGTATCTGATTTACTCACACAATGCTCAATTTTTATGTATTTACACATCTTACCTAAAATTAATCAAAATTATTTTAATCAATAATTTAAGAGGCAAAGAAAAATACTAAAATATTATAAATATAAAAAGTAATTTTTAATTGTGAGACATATAAATTGATAAAAATTATGTTATATGTATGTAAGTTAATAAATAAATAAATAAAAAGGGACTGGGTCCCTTAAGCTATCCGCTGCTAAGCGGGAAGCAGTGGATTTATGTCTGTTGAAGCGCGATTTCCGTCAGATGCACATCACATGCATCTGACAGCCCAATTCCCAGCCCAACCCGTGTCGTACGGTTCTGATTCGAGGCAGCATATCACTCCCGTCCTTTTGTTTTCTTATCATGGTTTGTTAAATAGGGAAAAAAATGGTGATGCCGGAGTACTTATTTGCAGATTGTGTTCTTATGGGTGCTGCCGGAGTTGATCAAGGAGGCGGAGATAGAGCTTTTGATTCCCATTCTTCTGTCGGTGTTCGTCTTCCAGTTCCTGCCCAAGGTGTACCATAGCATCTGTCTGATGAGAGGAATGCAGAAGGTCACCGGCTACATTTTCGGAACCATTTGGTGGGGCTTTGGCCTCAACCTCATCGCCTATTTCATTGCCTCACACGTAAGCTTGAATTACCCCTTTTTTTCTAATCGTAGCATAGTGTAGTACCTATAATTCAAAAAGAAGAAAAAGCAGTGTACTTCAAATGCTTGAGGTTGGTTTGAGATTCTTTAGATGTGTATTTGCTCATTTTGATTTGATGGGTTTGGTTTTTTTTTCCCTTTTGATGCAACTTTTTATGAGGTCATACGTTTATAAAGTTATTTATTGTTCAAATTTGTGACCGAATTTTGTGGGCCCCACTTATTGTCTCATAGGACAATGTTGTTAATGTGCATTAAGATTTTAGAATAAAATTTTGGTAACACATGGATTGAAGGCTTTGACAGTTTGATCAATATTATAGTAGTCTGTGTAGTATTACTTTGTTGACTCTTTTGAATTATTTTCTTTAAAGTGGTCGTGCAAGAACTATAAATACCCTCGTTTGTTATGATACTTGCAGCCACATTTTATTGCTTTAGTTTTATGCTGGTCAAAACTCTATACTTATCAATTTGATATAGTGAATTCTTCTTCTCTGCTCATAATTTTTCCATTTCTGAAATTTTCAAGTAAAATCTATGTTCTTTTTTCTTTTGTTTATTTCATTGTTTGTTCCATCAATTCAAGTTTAGATTATAACAAGTGGTGTTGGAAATAAGTTTTGATCTCGATGATGACAACAGTGAAATACGACATCTCTTTTTTTAGATTGCAACACCGGATTTTCGTTTTAGTAAGTTAAGATGCGAGCTTTCTTAGCACAAATTGATTTAAAAAATACACTATTTGGGTTCGAAAGGATGCCCTCATCATGGACACTAGAGGAGAAGCAACGTAAAGAACAAAATGCTCTTTCTCAAATTTATTTTCCTCTATCAAATCAAATTATGTAAGATGAGTTGAAGGAAAAAGACCGCTGCTGCGTTATGACTGAATTTAGAGCAATTGTGCGTGAAAAAAAAAATATGACGAGCAAGTTACACTTAAAATAACATTTGCACTCTCACAGGATGACATAAGGTGCATCTATTATAGATCACTTAACTTTATTTAAAGAAATCATCTTTAATTTTGAAGCCATAAAAGTTAGAAAAAGATTTGACATTAATCCTGTCTTGTTCACTGCCTTCATCATGTTTAACGTCTAAATACATCATCTTGTATAGTAGAAAGACACTCTATAAAAAATATATGATGCCTCATTTTCTTAAGGGAGGATGAAGCAGTTTGCGAATGAACTTGATGCTCAAGGAAAAGGCCTTATCGTTCGAGGTACAACTCAAGAGAGGGGTTTGATGATAATACAAAAAGTAGGTCAAAATCCTGGAATAAGAATAAGATATGCAATTATTGTAAGAATAATGAACACATCAAAATTGAATGTTATAATTTACAGAATAAAAATAAGAAAGTCACTTCAAATAAAAAAAAAAACAAACAATCTGATCATTCTAGTGAAGCCAATGTTGTTGAAGAAATTGTTAGTGAAGGTGAACTCTTGGTTGTCTCTGACATTGAACCTTGTGACGATTGGTTTCTTGATTTAGCCTGTAAGTTTCATCTGTTTCAGCATAGACTGATTTTCAATATATGAAAGTATCTCAGAGTAATGTGCTAATGGGTTCATAAAGGCTGTCTCCAAGAAATAAAACTAGGGTGTATTATAAGTGGCATAAATATTGTCTCCATGAAAAAATAAATATAAAATGTCTAACCATTAATATGTTATTCATCATTCGGTTATAAAAATAATATATATAATTGATCATGTTGTCAGGGGTCATCTTCATAAAGAAATGTCGCCGGGTTGGGTCTTCAAACAACTTTATAGAGAAGAAGTACAACTAAATGTCCTCATAAAACTCTGGAGCTGCTTCCAGAATTTGCATTACTTGTTGAGCAGAAGTTGCTTATGATTTGCTGGGATCGTTGATGCATGATGCAACTAATTGTGGGATTTGACTTTTTATAAAAACCAAACCATCTTTTTCTTTTTCTAAACCCTAGGACGCTTTGATCGAGTAGTGGATTCGACTTCAATGAGGTTTGAGTTGGGGCCTTCATTGGAGTTAGCTGTTTGTTCGGCATCCAAGTTCTTAGCTATGTCAGCAAACCCTTGCTCATTAGCGGCCTATGCATGATCGCTCGTTACCACGACCCCACCAAACATACGATCCAACTTCTCTTCCAGCTTAGGTTCAATTCCACTGAATTTGAATTTTTCGCATTTGACACAACCTACAAAGTAATGGAAGATTGATATGTTGATGTATCTGAAGAAAAAATAATAATAAAAGGAGTGGATGTTTCATAAATTCTAACATTCAATCTCTCGACCCACTATTCTTCCGAAGCATCAATAATAAGATAGAATGCATTAAAAAACAAGTGCAATAAATTTAAAAGGAATAAAAAAATTGGAAAGAATTGAAGCGAAAAAATAATAATAAAAGGAGTGGATGTTTCATAAATTCTAACATTCAATCTCTCGACCCACTATTCTTTCGAAGCATTAATAGTTCGTTTTATCGGATCCCATCTCAAGCCCGTGGATCCTCGCTTCAATTATTTCCAATTTTTTTATTCCTTTTAAATTTTCTTGCACTTGTTTTTTAATGCATTCTATCTTATTCCCTTCCTACGCTTTCCTTAAACATTTTTTATAATATTTTGTTAGCCCTCGTTAAAATAATTTGTTGACCTATTTTCAAATTTCTCCTCCTTAAGGTGGAGGCACAAAATATTAGTTTGACATTTTTATCCCACATAGCAGATGAATCAATTTTTTCTGTCTTAACCATTATGATACTAGCATGAAAAAAACTAATCAACATAAATATTTGTCATAAAAACATAATGTCAATTAAGATACCACAACTCAAATGGATAAATAAAAAGAAACATCACCACAAAACAATAACCACGCCATACAACCACCACAACATCACCGCCACTATCAATATATCATTACCACCGCCACATTACCAACATCACCACCAACATCAACACCACACTACTACCACAACACCATCATCACACCACACCAACACCACTACCACACCACACAACCATCACAACATCATCACCACTATCAACAACATCATTACCACCATCACATTGCCAACACCACCACCAACATCAACATCACGCCATTGCCACGACACCAACACCAACATCACTACCACACCACACAACCATCACAACATCATCACAACTATCACCACCAAATTACCAACACCGCACTATCACCACAATTACCACCACATCACAAGCACTATTTCGGGCAACCACCACGGAATCATAACACCCATCTCATATTTTTCATTTGGGGCGATTACATACAAGGCACCCAAAACTTTGCTATCTACAAATCAAGCACCAACTTTCATCTATTTTTTCAAATTCTCACTCAAATATCAAAGGTCATGATAAAACTCCATCCCAAAATTTTAATTTTTATCAAATTCACAATGATTTGATCATGACAAGCATAAATGCGTTGGTTTTGGGTGCCCTGTATCTAATTTTCTCAAAATATTGCTATCTACCAATTAAGCACTCTCCTTCATCTATTTTTCAAATTCTCACTCAAACGTCAAAGGTAATGCTAAAACCTCATCCTATATTTTTCATTTGAGTCAATTATATACTGGACACAAGAAACATTGCTATTCTCAGACACCATCTTTCAGTCATTTTTTAAATTTTCACTCAAACATCAAATGTGAAGATAAAACCCCATTTCATATTTTTCATTTTTATCACATTCACAATAGTTTGATTGTGGCATGCGTGCATGCATAGGTTCTGGGTGCCCTGCATGTAATCTACCAAAAAAAAAAAAAAAAATCTCAAATTCCAAATTCCCAATCATAAAGAGAAGCCACAAATCGCAAATTCTCACTTCAAATCGCAAATGAGAAAGCCAGAAATCACAAGGAGAAAGCCATTCCATCGAAAATTAATTGATGATATCATGGGAAGACGGATAGCACTCTAACCAGATAGAGTTGGAGATTGGAGGGAAGAGAAAGAGGAGAAAGGCAACCCGTCGCCACCGAAGAGAGGCACGTGAGAGATGCGAGAGAGACGAGCGACCGAGAGAGGTGATACCTTGGACAAAAGAAACGCGAGAGAGCAGAGCGGTCGCGGGATATCGCAAGGCAGTTGAGTGATAAATTCACAAAGAAATGCGGGACCCTGCGGCCTACGTTTAACATAAATTATTTTAAAATGCCACCGCACCATTGATTCCAAACGCATCATTCGCGTTTTCAAAAGTCAACGCGCCAAAAAAAAAAAAGTCCCAAAAGGGCCTAAAATATTGCTAATTGCTTAAGAGAGGATAATAGACACAAAAACACTTTTTTGGACCCTTTACAGTGATCTAAACTAAGTTCTACTGACTTCGAAAAAAAAAACCAAGGTTTTTATAATTCATTGTCACATTCAGGCTCACAAAAGTACAGCCAACAAAAAATTTCCTCACAGTTCCAATTCTATAATAACTCAGACAAAAAAATATTCTACTTCATAATAACCAGTGATTTTCAGGTAGTTGGTGGCTGCTGGTATGTTCTCGCAATTCAACGATTTGCATCATGCCTAAAGCTGCAATGCCAGAAGAACAACAGCTGCAATCTCATGTCACTGACCTGCTCCACTGCAGGCCTTTCGCCAACTTTCTCAGGCTCCTCTGGTCATAATTTGACAGCATCCACAGGTGGCTGGAATCTTCAAGCTTGTTTGGACGGCGATGGCTCATTTCCATATGGTATATACGACTCAGCTCCTCCTGTCGTTTCCAGCAATTCACTCGCCGTCAAGATTCTTTACCCTATTTTCTGGGGCCTCATGACTCTCAGGTACAAGTAATCCGCAACCTTTTTTAATAAAGTAAAAAAAAAAAAAGGAGAAAAGGAAAACCTCACAACTTGGGAGTAAATCATAATAACTAACTGCCGCAGAAACGATCATAGTTTTGGTCTTTCGGTTTGTAGAGGTGAATTTGGTATTAAAAGAAATGCAGTGTAACTTAAATGTAATGGATTCAATATATTTTGGAGTTATTTGACTGAGTGTAAAATAAATGTGTCAGTTTATCTTTTCTTTTTTGTTTAGTTTGAAGAAAAAAAGAAATCAATATAAAATTTGAGGCAATTGCTAGTGAGGGGGAAAGCAGGTGACAAGGCCAACAGGAACCAGCTTCAGGCTTATCAATACCAGCAGGCTGGCCACAGCAGTGCAGGTAATGGTAGCCGGCAACTGCAGGCGGCTGCAGCAACGGAAGGATGGTGGCTGCCGTGGCACTAACAAATATAATTTATTGTGTATTTGAAAATTGCTCAAATATGATAAATTTTGATTACACTTAAACTACAGGGTGGAATCAAAATTCACCAAACTTTTATATTGTGTTTCATTTTTGTGCAACCAGACACCAATGCATTCCATTTACACCACCATAAATTCAGCCAACCAAACAATCTCATCCTAACTATTTGGAATTGGCATTATGAACTCCCTTTTTTGTTGTTCCAAAAAAGTGCAGCAGAAACCAAGTCTACATATATTTTGAGCCATTCTTGTAACCTTTGATGAGCTAATGCAGAGTTTTCTTAACATATTTGGAACTTATCTTTCTATTGAAACAGCACTTTTGGCAATAATCTGGAACCAACGAGCCAGTGGTTGGAAGTGATATTCAGCATAATTACTGTGCTGAGTGGCCTTATGCTCTTCACTTTACTGATAGGAAATATTCAGGTCTGCTACTCAGCCTCAATATTAGCCTGTTTAACAGTCATGAATTCTGATGCTCGTGCTTCTGAAGGCTGGGACTTACCTGCAGGTTTTCCTGCATGTGGTTATGGCGAGGAAGAGAAAGATGCAGCTAAGGTGTCGAGACATGGAATGGTGGATGCGGAGGAGACAGCTTCCATCACGACTAAGGCAGAGAGTGCGACAGTATGAACGTCAGAGATGGGCAGCGATGAGAGGCGAAGATGAAATGGATATCATTCAGGATCTTCCTGAAGGGCTTAGAAGGGACATCAAGCGACATTTATGCCTGGAACTGATTAAAAAGGTACCACAAAACAAAGCTATTCTTTAGGTTCATCTTGATAAGTAACTACTCTGATTGGAGACGAATAGTGCATGTCCTAAAAATGAGAGCTGGAGGAAGAAAAGTATAATTTTTATGAAGTACTTAATGTTATGAGCAAAAGAAATTAGTTAAAGGGATAATTCGTTGTTACTCTCTATGTGCTTTGTTAAGAAAAAAGAACACAAATCATCCTCAATTAAGATCAATCACACACTCAAAGGCACACAGGATTTACGTAGAAAAGCCCAGAAAAAATCACGGGAGAGTGTTAGCTAAACTTCACCAACAAAACAAGTGGTGGTCGGCGATTATGATTGTTAGGTATAGCTCATATATCAGAAATTTATAGTCTCTTGGAATAAAGAGGTGTGTCTCCTGATGAAAAGGAGTATCTCTTGGAATTTAGTGGGTTGAGGGGAACGAGGGTGTTTTAGTAATTTATCTGTGTGGGTTTTATCTATAAATAGATGTGTAACCCTATGGGTATGAACCGAACTTGTAACTCCTCTGAAATAGTGAATTCACCGCTCTGCTCCCGAGGATGTAGGCATCTTTGCCGAACCTCGAAAATCTCTGTGTTCTTTTGGATTTGCATTTTGTTCCCCCTAAATTTAACAACAATTGGTATCAGAGTCTGGTTCGAGGGCGGAGGAAATCAACGCAGGGAAGCAGACGATTTTGAGATTTGGTTTGCGGCAGAGGAGAGGGTTCGGTTCCGGCGTGGCAGAAGAAATTTCGGATCCGGACCGGAGCAGGTTCGGGTTGTAGGCGCAGTTGAGCTGCGGTTGGGCAGACTCGCCGGTGGAGTTCGGGGCGATCGAGGCGGAGCAGTTCGATCATAGTGCGCGGCCGAGAATGTGACAAAGGCGAGCATGTTCGCGATATCAGGAATTCGCGGCATTGTTCGGCAGAGGTTTCGAGATAAGGATTCTTGGCAGTTCCGCGAGCAGGTTCAGATTCGCAGAGAGGCTTTGCCTTGATCGCGAGGAGGAGGAAGGCATTGCGCAACGTCCTTTCATCTTCGGATTCGCGCGAGGGTTCTCCCAGGCTTCGGCTGCGAGACGGAATCTTGGATTTTCCTAATCAGGAGGCAGAGAGATTAATCGGAATCTAGGAGGAATATTCCTCCCTAATTTAGGCATTCTGGACGCAGAGGAGGAAGGTTCCTTTTGCGGCAAGGAAAATCAAAATTATTCCTTAATCGGAGATTAATTTCGGATCAGGAAATTAAATTGGACGCCGTAGCAGGAAAGGCAAGCTGAGGGAAAGCTTGGTAAGAGAAATTAAAATCTAATCAGGAAATTAATTTCTTGATCAGGAAATTAATTTCGGAAAGATTCAGGAGAGAGGAAATTTCAGCGCCAGTAATAAAAGGGTCTGTGCCCTGGAAAAGGTAATTTCTCGTACGCGGAAAATGAAAATAATTTTTTTGGAAATCTTAATTAAGGAAAATTTTAATTAATAGAATATTGCTAGAAAAGAAATTTTTTGAAAAGATTTTGAGCAAGAAATTTTGGCTTCGGCAAGTTTGAAAATTTAACTAAGGAATTCAACAGGCGCAGAGAAGTTTGCCGAGAAGTTCGGCAAGGGAAGCATTCGCAAATCGCAATTGGCTCACAGGAACAGATCGGAGGAACAAATCGGCATTTCGATCGAGAGCGGCGAGCAGGAATAGTTCGGCGAATATAGCAGGCTTCCACAAGTTCCGCGCGAGCAGAGGAGGCGAAGCAGGCACGACAGTTCGCTATTTGGTGAGGTACAGTTTCGCGATTTGGCGAGGAACAGTTTCGCGGTTTGGCGAGGTACAGTTTCACGGTTTGACAATGTACAGTTTGTCGCATGAGGATTTACGACAGGTGGAGCCAGCGAAATTCTTCAATTTGTCACATGAGGATTTGCGACAAGTAGAGTCAGCGAAATTCGTCAGTTTGCGCATGAGGATTTGCGACAGATGGAGCCAGCAAATTCGTACAGTTTGTCGCATAAGGATTTTTGCAACAGGTAGAGTTTGGTTCCGGTGAATAGGAATCATGTTTTGCAAACAGTGCAGTTCGGATAGGAGCAGTTCAGACGGGAAGCAGTCCGCAGAAGCAGTTCAGCGGCGAAACGGTTCCAAAGGCACGGCAGTTCTTCCAGTCATGACAGTTCGTAGGGGCGTGCTTCTGGTTCGCAGGGGTGTCGCGACGATTCGCGATTGCTTGCGGGAAGACGTACGACGAGGTTGTCGCATGGTTTGTCAGTTTCACAGAGGAGAGGAGTTCGCGTGCTGTTATTGCGAACAGGAGCCTCGGTTTGCCAACAGAGAAGTTCGACCGACGGGCTCGCCGGCTCGTCGCATGAGGATTTGCGACAGGTGGAGTTTGACAGGATGCAAGAAGCGAGCAGCCGTGAGTATTCGCGAACGGGGTTTCGTGCGGGTATTCCGCGAATCAGGCGCGAAGGAGTCGAGCTCGCGAGACGACGAGTCGACCGAGGTGCTGGTGCGAACAGGATAAGTGTTGTAATTGGCATTGTTGACCAACCCACTTTGGTGTAAGAAACTCCATGAAGCATTTGTTCTAAGGGGCTGGATATTCACCAAGGTGGAGATTTGTTAGGTATGACTCATATGCAGGGTGATGCATTTCTCCTAAGGGGCTAGATATTCGTCAAGGTGGAGATTTGTTAGGTATGGCTCATATACCGAAAATTTGGAGTCTCTTGGAATAAAGAGATGTGTCTCCTGGTGAAAAGGAGTATATCTTGGAATTTAGTGGGTTGAGGGGAACAAGGGTGTTTTAGTAATTTATCTGTGTGAGTTTTATCTATAAATAGATGTGTAACCCTATGGGTATGAACCAAACTTGTAACTCCTCTGAAATAGTGAATTCGCTGCTCTGCTACCAAAGATGTAGGCATCTTTGCCGAACATCGTAAATCTCTGTGTTCTTCTGGATTTACGTTTTGTTCCCCCTAAATTTAACAACAAAGATGAATGCAAAACCTTTTGGTTTCTTGCTTAATTTCTCATACTCCACAACTCATGATATGTCATCAATATTTATGGAGTTACAAATGATTATATTTGACAGAAAATTTTGATATCAAATATATCAAGTAATAAATATATTAGGAAATAAATATATTATGTAACAAGTATATTAAGCAAGAAAATATATTTATTATCAAATATATTAAGCAAGAAATATATTTGATATTAAATATATTAAGCACAAAACATATTTAAAAATAAATATATCTGCCAAGAAGTTTTAAGTTATTGGTGAAGCTACAAGTTACATTCTGCTTTCCAAAGCCCTTTTAGATTATCTGCATCGGACATCAATCAAGTTCAAGCAATGCTTGAATTTATTGGAAGAAACCTTATCATCATGTCATCGGGATTCTTCATAATCTTTTATCATAATATTGCCCTCAGTAATAATATCTCAAATAAAATAAAATTTAATATCAATGAGCTTGGTTGCTCGTGATATATTTAATCTTTTGTAGATTAATGGAAATTTAACTATCACAAAATAGTCATTTTTATAGACTTCTCCTTAAACTCTCCATATAAGTCTCTTAACTAAATGACTTCTCATATACCATCACAAATAATCATATATTTGGCCTTACTTATAGAAAGATCTATAGTATGCTGTTAAGAGCACCTCCAACTAACAACACAATCTTCTAGAGCGGATACAAACCTATAGTAGACCTTTCCAATCCATGTCACTAGCTTAATCAGAGTCTACAAACTCGACATGCTCTAGTTTAGAGGCTCCAAATGTCAGACATGTATTTGTAGTGTCATGCAGATAATTCATATCTACTTGACAACACCCCAATGTTGTTTTCCTGAATTTGTCATCTATGCGCTCACTATGCTTACTGCTAGAGCTAAGACTAGACGAGTGTAGATCATGACATACAATACGCTACCAATGACACTAAAACATGAAACATGATTCAATTGATTCGATCCTACACGGGCTCACACCAGTGCATGTATCATATAAGTAATATAATGAAAATAAGTCCAAAATTATCCCACAGGAAATGAGGTGATGGAAAGTTAATGTCAAAGGTACTAGTTTCAAAAACCCTAATTCTATTCAAAGAAATAAATTTTTTAGAACGTTATTTTTTGTTTTTACATTTTAAGGAATTTTAAATGCAAAAAAAAGCTTCTTATGGTTTATTTGTTCATAAAATCAAGGAGAAAAAAAAAAGTTTAAAAATGTAAGTCGTCAATCAAAAGCAACAATGATTTTAAGCTTCTGTTGATGACAACAAATACCCTAACTTTCAAAACCCTAAATCATATATGTATATGCTCATAAGTGTTCCAAAATGGAATAGGCTCATTTCCCTATTGATTGTGAAGTTTCAAGGAGAATATATTTTTTTCTCTAAATTTGTGTTGTGAATTTCCATGTGCGAATATAAACCTATCGATATTTAAAATTCACTCTACTTTTTAAACATTAGAATAACCACTACTAATTGCTAAACAAAATTGGTATATTATAAATTATCTTTGGAAAAATTTTAAAATATTAAACCTAATTCAAGTATTGAGTTTAATAAATTAGGAATTCTTAGGAATGAAAGAGCCCAACCTAGCATGAAAATACAATAAAACAAAATAAACATCTTCACGACGCAAGAACAAAACGTTATTACAATAGTTAACACCAAGAATATAAGATAGAAATGATGAAACTCGATGATTTGTTGACACAACGAAAGATAAGATAATCCACAAAGTATTCTTCCTGTTCCACCAACATAAGCTAACACACAAATACTCGTACAAAAGGATTCCTCACACTAAACACTCACTTTAGGCATTCACACATGCTAAAATATTCTTGCACCACCTCTTATCTCTCAAGCGCTCTTATGTTATAGTGTAAGCTCCTAAAATTGACCCATCAAAAAATTTCAAATTTGGCCTTCAATAACTGTCATGTCGGGGTTGTCGCACCATGGATCTGCAGTTATGGCACTACGACGCTCTCTTTGGTTTGCAGTGCTCCAATACTTGCTCTAGATGGTGGCGTTGTGTCTCTGGGTTTTTGGCATCTTTGTTTTTTCTTCTTTGTATTATGATCAGTGAGGTTGGTGGTCAATAGTGATGTAGCGCTGGATATGGTGGTGTTGTAGTGTTTAATTTGTCTCATTTATTTGTCTTGTCATGGCAGTGTGGCACTGACTCTGCGTGCTAGCGCTAGTACTAGTGCTGCTTCGCTGATCAACCGATGCCCATGCATCGAGCTCTAGAAAAAATTCATTTGGAAGCTCTGACACTGAGCTGGTATTGACGCTGTGCGCTCTAATAAATTTCACAAAATTTTCAGAGAAACCTGAACATAAAACTCATAATTATACAAACATAATAAAAAAAATTAAATAAAAATAAATATATTTTATCTTTAAAATTTTCTCACTAACACCAATGGCGCGGAGACAAATTTCTCATCCTTCATTTTGAATCTTTCCAATGCCTTTAATCATAGGCCTTTTGAGAGAAATGCAAAAGTCTTTACGATCTTTAACAATAGATTTCCATCTTGAGTATTTTTGTTATGCACTGAAATCTTTAACATCAAATTCAAATCTAAGAAGGTATTTCTGCTTCTGAATTCCAATTTTCTCTTTAATAGCAATTAGCATGTCATCCACATAGGTAATATACACAAATGAAGTATCTGGTAATTTTCTTAGATACACATGGCTGTCAAACTTGCTTCTAGAAAAATTAATGCTAATCATGAAAACATCAAATCTCTTATACCATTGATGCGGGGATAATTTTAGGCCATGCAGTGAATTTAATATGTAGATATAATCTTCTTTTTCATTCATAGCAAAACCCTCAAGTTGGATTAGACATGGGCGTCAGGCAGGCCGAGCTTGGCGTGGGTCAGGCTTAGTCGGGCTTTGACTATTCAAAGCGGGTTCAGGCAGAGCTTGAGCCCGATTTTTATCTAAAAAATCATAGCCAAGCCCGTGCACTCTATAGGCCGGGTAGGGCTGAGCGGGCCAGTCCACGGGCCTAAAAAGAAAAATCTGGGCATGAAAAAATTAAAAATTGCTTGCTACATATGTAAATTTCTCAAACTTTAAACATGTATCATGACTCTCCCTCTTAAAACCATGGATTTGACTATTACATCTCCTTACTTAAGAAGGCAGCCTCAAAAGCCGAAATCTTTGCCTTCTTTAAAGCCCAACAATCCTCTTTACAGCTTACACATGCGAGGAAACAGAGAAAGGGAAACAAAGATAAAGTTGCAAACCTAAGAGGTTTCGGTTTGTCTAACTCATGATTCTACATCAAATTTTAATTAGTAGAAACAATTATGTGTTTTGTTACAGACAAATGTAATATAGTTTATTACTTGTAAATTTATCAGCAGAAACCATCCCCTCGGCTTCTGCTGCTTGAAGAATTACCAGCTTTGAGACAGAACTATCTTCTTCACCACCATTGGGACCCAATGAAGCTCAAATTTGGGTGCAATGTAGTAATTTCTTCTCAACAATGTCAGCTTGACTCCAAATGAATAGATGGAAATGTAACTTGCGATGTTGATATAGAAAAATAGGTAAAAAATTGTAACTTTCCCATGAAAGAAGAAGTTCAAATTTTAAATTTACCTGGGCCGGGCTTTATATGGGCAGGCCAGATTTGCTTATTGCGGGCTTTGACAAATTCAATACAAGCTCAGGCTGGGTCTGACAAATTTCTATTTTCTTATAGCAAAGGCCGCTCATGGCCCGTGAAGCCCGCGGGCCATTCGCATAATGCCCATGTCTAAATTGGATCATTTAGATTTATTCTTCTAGCATATCATGCAGAAAGGCAGTCTTCAAATTTAATTGTTTAAGCTTTAACTTATAAATAACAACAATCCTGAGCAGTATATGGATAGACTTGTGCTTTACAATTTGAGAGAAGACATCAATGAAATTAATACTAAGAATCTAATCGAATCTCTTTGCCACTAAGTGAATTTTATATCTTGGCTTTTCATCCTCTGATGAGCCTTTCTTTCTTTCATACTGCTTGCATCTGATTGTATTCATTCTTTTTTGGAATTAGTGTGAGTTCTCAAGTAGCTTTTGATATATGATTGATGCACTTAACGCCTTTCTTCATGCTTGTCCATTTTGTAGTGTCCAAATTGTACATTGCATTAACATACGAGCACGTCGCGACAACACTCTCCTCTGCAATAGTCAATGCATATATGATTGGAATCTGTCTCACTAAATCACTTTGGTGGGCAATTCAACCTTCTCTCTCTATCTTTGGCCAAAGAATAAGAATGTACAATAATATAAGTCTCTTCATTAGCACTAATCTGCTAAGGTGATATTTTAGAAATAGAATGATCCATCTCAATCTGGTGCTCTTAGAGTTGGGTGGTGGTGATGTCACTGGATCTAGTAAAGACTTTTCATCAAATATAATATCTCTGCTTACAAGGATTTTAGAATCTTCAGGACTTCACAGTCTATAACCTTTTGTATCATTTTGCATTCCATATCCAAAATATAGTCACTTTTTAAATCTGGGATCGAACTTTTCATCTCTAATACAAACATGTTGGAGAGCCGAAAATCTTTAAGTCAAGATAATCATGAGAGCTACCTAATCAAACTTCTTCTTGACACTTTGAATCGATAGCAACATGAAATTGGTTGATGACATAACATGAAGTAGAGGTTGTGTTAGCCTAAAATCTTTATCCAAAGTGGTTGCAAACATGTAATGAGCTCTTTCTTGAATGGTGTGATTGTGCTTCGCAGTAGCACCATTTTATTGTGACATCATAGCATATGTGCAACGAGGACTGATGCCATCTCAACGAAAAAAATCATCAAATTGACATGAGCAAAACTCTTATTCATTATATGTCCGAACATACCTAATTTATAGCCCGATCTACTTTTAAATCATGGTCTTCTACTGGTCGATGACTCTAAATACATCAAAATTTTCTTTAATAAAGAATGGCCAAATCTTCCTAGAACTATCATCAACAAAAGTCAATATGTATATTGTACCGCCACGGAATAGCTCTCTTAAACCGAAGTTGATATAATCAAGAGATCATTTGGTATTGTGGACTGCCCTAATGAATGAGATCATTTTTTGCTTTCGAAAGCTTAATCCTCGTAGAATTCTAAAACCCCATCGTGTTGAACACATTGTTAACCTTGCTTGTTTAATACTTAGAATATCTTTTTCACTCATATGGCCTAATCTCAAGTGCCATAACCTAGTGACATCAGTGTTAGACTTGGAGGTTGAAATAGCTGCTGACCCTTTAAAGATGGAACATTCCAAGCTTAGATGTTTTCTCTATTCTATTGACATCTCATCATCATGAGTGCTCTTTTGAAAACCGTAGTGGCTCCACCTACAAGAGTGTAATGTGAACCCTTATTATCAAAGGCATTGAGAGAGATCAAGCTTCTATTTAGTTTGGGGATATGCTCTCCTCAATGAGTGTCCTTTAATACCATCGTACATCCAAATCTTTACTGAGTCAATGTCAACTATAGGACATGAAGAATTATTCCTTGTCAACAAAACTCCAACATCAATAGACTGATAGATGGAGAAATACTCTCTATTGGAAGTTATGTGAAATGTTCAACTGGAGTTCACGATCCATTCAAATGAAGTTCTCTGTTGGTCCTTAGACACCAATAAGTTGTTACTTTCACCTTCTTCTGCTATGATGCTCTCTGGCCTTATTATTCTGACTTATTATGGTCACATTTTTTTAAGTCCTTTAATTATTAATTTGCGCAATCAACTTTCCAATGCCTTTTTTTGCAAGTAGTATTCTTTCCTCTGGACTTTAATCTTGCAGAAGTCTTTGACTGATTTGATTTCTTTTCAGATCTTCTAGTGAGCAAGCTATCACCACTACTAGTGGATGTAGAAGGGTGATTCTTCTCAAGCAAATCCTTTGATAAGAAGGTTTTTTTTGACATTTTCTATACAAATTGACTCTCTTCCATATAACATAGAGTCATAGAAGTTTGGTACAGAGGTCGAATAGACAGTAACAACAACAAAGCTAAATTTTGATTTTCTTACTTCACCTCTATCATTTCCAAGTCAATGACGACGCTCTTGAACTCAGCGAGGTGAGTGTTCATATTTGAGCCTTCTGCCATGTGATGAGAGTATAACTCCTGCTTTAAGTATACATTATCTTAAGACTCTTTTTGATACATATAAACTTCAGATTTTGCCATAGATCACTTGTGTCCTTCACACAATCTTGTAAGATCTCATTTGATAAATGTAGTCAAATTTGAGATCCTACCTTGTCCATCTAAATCTTCTCTTTAGCTGAAAATTTTTCCAGCATGTGCTAATGTCGAGCAAGGTGTCTTCTAGATTCAACTGAGCCAAGATATCTCTTATCTTGACTTACTACAAAGCCAAACAAGTAATACATTATGTCCATCTCTGAGAAGAAAAGAGATAATAGTATGGTCTCACAATGAGATCGATGTTGAACAAAATCGATCTTACAAGTGACAAGCGTAATGAAAGCGAAAGAAGAAACCCTGAGCTCTAAAATCACTTGTTATGAAAAAAGATCACGAATCGCTGTCAAGTATTGTCACGACCTACCCCGGGATTTGAAATTAACCAAGACGAGAATAGATGATCGAATAATGGAAATTAAATTTTCTATATTTGTCTACAACTTAACAGATGAAAGAGTCACTAACCAATTTAGATTAAAGCAGTAAAATTAAATTTATCTTGTTATTGGTTATCTGTGTCTTCTATAAATATTTTTTCTCTTTTATCTCGTATTTTAATCACTTAAAATTTATCTGAAAAGTTAGTTTAAAAATAACGACGAGCTAAACAAGCTAGTGAACACTCGTTCCTCCAACTACAATAATATAATAGAAAAAGAAAATAATATGCACGCTAGTTAAACTTTTTAATAAATCAATAAAAATATTTGATACTATTCAAATAGTTTTACTATATCAATAATATATCAATATCATTTTATATCTATATGACTGTTACTTGAGCACCGTCTAAAAGTTTGTACCATTTAAGGTAATTCAAAATCAATATACTTTTCCATATACGTGCATGAGTACCTTAATGTTCACCCACTATTACTATTAAGAGATGATTCTATCATAGTCAAACATACATATACAATCACACCATATAGATTATATCATTCACGATTTCATATCACTCACATGTAATACTATAATGTATCAATTGTTTCATAATGTGTGACTATAAGTATTCATATCGAGATAACAAATAACATTTAATAAAAGAAAAATCAATTTCGTTAATCAAACCTGTTATAATAACAGTCCATATAACTAGTTCAGAAGATAAAGTAAAACAATACTGTAATTTAAGAGTATGAGTATTCGCCTCGATGACTCTTAATTTGATAAGATCTACCATGACGTCGATTCTTTTAAAGAAAAATTGAAAGTCTGAAATAAACATGATAATAAAAATTAATTATTTTATTATTTTGATTAACCATTAAAATCACGCTAATTTTTTTTATTCAATATATATATACATATATGTGTGTGTGCGCACGCGCGCGAGTATATATATGTGCGAACATGTTGACTTTTTAGTAGGCAGTATGTGAGAGATCTCTGGGGTCTGAGTTCGGACTAGCCTTGAACTTCACACAGCCTATTGAGAACGCACTTTGCGGTCTATCTTTTATTAGGGCCTGTTTGGCTTCGGTCATAGCTTTTCAGCTATGTCAGAATGCATACTGCCTCGTGAAGTAGCCTATGGGAAGCAATGCGGAAGTTCTGGATGTCTCGTTTAGTTGCAGAATTGTGGAAAACAATTATGGATAGCTTTTCTTGTAAAATGACTAGCTTGCTTCGTCCGTTAAAACTGTTTAAAATTTATGTTTGTAAGTTTAATAAATACATAAAAAATTAAAAAAAATTATGTTTTATTTATTCAAACGAAATTAATTGATTTTTATATATCTATATATTTTAAAAGTATGAAAAGATGTGTTTACATATATTTATGGTGAATATTTTGAAGTTTTATTTATTTATAAACATATGTATATTTAAAATATATTATTTTTTAAGTATATTTTGAAGTTTTATTTATTTTTAAAAATTTTAAAAGTATGAAAATATGTGTCGGCATATATTTATAGTGGATATTTTGAAGTTTTATTTTTTTGGAAACATATGTTTATAAATTTATTTTGTAAAATATTATTTACACATGTATAAAAAAATTTTGAGTTTTGAATCATCTAATTGCAAAAGATTTGAAACAAAAAAACATCAAGTTAACGATCGTATATCCCAAAAATCATAAAGTTCACGGATATACATGTAGTCCTCTCAAACACGTGCTACATGGCAGATAAATGAAAAACCCGTACTCGTAGTGACTATTACAACAACAATTAACACGATAATAATGTTCACTTTAGCTTTCGAGTCGTCAGTAGCTCCCGTGTCACACCGTCTTCCGGTGAAGCTCGTCCACTCCCTAGCACGGACTCCTGAGAATCCGGTAAACTGTCCGCCCATCGGAAGAAACCTCATTGCTCTGGAATGTTCCGAGGACAGCGATAAAATTTTCGGCGAAAACTGTGCGGGTGTCGTGATGTCAAAAGAGATGTCTGGAGGCCACAGTGACATAGCACTCGACGATAGGTAGCCGACATGCTGGAGCTCTTGTCTTCCTGAAATGCAAGCGAATATAGAACTTAAATAATACAATTACCAACTGCTCAAAGAAAATGATAATCGTCAAACCAGACAAAAGACAGACATTATTCTTACAGACTAGTTAATATGAAGAAAAGTACTCAACAAAATGTAAATCTTCATTTCAAAACAGAAAATAACCTACACATCATCAACATAGTTCTGCTCAACAGAATCACTCTCCAACTAATGAGCTAGTAATTTCCTCTCGAAGGACTCGTCATTTCATTCGCACCCTCCCCATCTTTCGTGTAAATTGTGGCATTGTCGTTCTCCTCCCGTGATAGAGATTGGCCAATGCGGTGTTCATAACCTTCGACTTGAACTTCCTCGTCATTGAGCTCGACACGCTCGAAATTAACATCAGCTCGAGTTGAATGTTGTCTAATATAGTTACGTGGGGCCACAGTGGGTCAAGACCTAACCCAGGCGCAAGGCTTCTTCCTCGTCGCCCTCCTCGCCTGTCTGGTAGCACACGAGAGCTCCCCATAGATGTCATCCCTCTACCTCTTCGACTCTTTCCTGCACAATCAGCCACTGCAGTCGACGCCTTTCCTTTTCGGCAGCTCGAAATCAAAGTCGGCTCCTCTGACTGACACCGTCGCCTTTTCCTCCTCTGTGCGACACTAATGTTGTTGTTATCCTCCTTTCTTTCTCTTCTCTTCTACTACACCTAGGGTACAGTCGAGCGCATAGAGCTTCCCTTCCTCCTACTTCCTTTCCTCTCCACGCGAGCACCAACGTCGCTGCCCTACCTTGCTTGGTACAACAGGTAAGTCGACTTCGACATTTTACAAGTGAATTCACCTCCTTAGCTTCCCGATCATTCGTTTCATTTTCCCGACTCCACGCTCTCTCTCTCTTCTATGGTTCGTAGCTTCATCTCCCCATGGTAACCGAAACAAAACCTGTTAATAAGTGACTCACAATTTGTGTTACACTAATGGCAAAGGGGCACTTTTGTAATATTGCCTATTCTTTCTAAGCCTCTTATTTAGGCTTCATCTATTATAAATAGATGAGGGTGGGTGAGGCTTAGGTAAGATGAAGTGAATGTGAGAGGCAAGTGAGAAAAATTCTGTCCAAGAATTAAAGAGAGTGAGGTTAGCTTTAGAGGAAGATGAGGAGAGCATCTTGAAGGGTCTTAGGAGCAAAAAGTGAGGCTGTGCGAAGATGAGGGCTCATCTTGTAGAAAGCTATGTATTCTCTGTCTTTGCCTTAGTGAATTTTATGATCGTTTCCTTCCCGTGGATGTAGGTCCAAAGAGACCGAACCACGTAATCGCTTTGTGTTCTTTGTGTTTGCTTGTGTTCTTTATTTTTCTTCTAGCCAAGATTGTTTTTCCCACAACAATTGGCGCCGTCTGTGGGAAAATCGTACTTCTTGGCATCCAAGAACGGAAGATTGCAGGCTGCAGGTGATCTGATTGGCGGCACTAACTTCCACCAATTTGCACAAGAAGAGACATTCGACATTCCATTCTCTCGGCTACAGGTCTTCGACTGTCCAGAAAAGTTTGAGCATCGAAGGTCTTCATTTCTTGGAAATCCAGCAAAGGAAGAAGAGTTCGACAACTTTACTGTTGTCAAGATCGGGTTCCTGAGCAACAAAAATTCGGCAGTCCATGTTACTGTCCTGCCTAGCGAGGAGTTTGGAATTCCAGGCTCTTGAAAGTGAAGCATCGCAGAAATTCGGTAACTCCTGTACGTGTCCTTCGGCAATTCCGGATTCTTGGAAGTGCAACTTGCAAGAATTCGGCAATCCTGCAGGGAGGAGTTCTGTAGTCCAGCAAAGCGTTTGGCATTCAGGTTCTTGTTCCAACACAAGAAGGTGTTCGACACTGCATCAACAAGTATTCAGCTGCCTAGGTTATATGGCAGTCCAGAAGATTTAGCAAGTGGAATTTTTCGGAAGGGGAACCGCGCAAGTCTTGCTGGAGGGATTCGATTCTGGAGGATGCAGAAAGGCACGACGATCGCCGGACGGCTTCACGGCAGCTCGCGGAACGTACGCGAGCGCTTCGTTGGCGAGGTTGCGGCTTCGGGCCTTTTGTGCATGTGTTCGCGCGAGAGGATTCTTGGGACGGTCGTGGGAGTTCAGCAGTCCTGCAGGAAGTATTCAACACTCCTTAGTTCGGCGCAGGAAGAGCAGGCGAGAGCAGCTTGTTCCGTCTCGGTGAACAATGCAGGAACCTGTAAGAATTCTTTGACCAGCCGTGTATCCAAGCTGCAGCAAGGAGTTCGGCACTCTATTCCTTCGGCTGTACAAGGAGTTCTACAGCAGTCCAAGTCTTTTGTGCTGATAATCAGTTGATTGGAAGATCTTGGTGTGAAGAGCTCTTTGGCGGGGACAATGGGTTCCGCCAAATTCGACATCGAGAAATTTACTGGAAAGAACGACTTCGGCTTGTGGAGAGTAAAGATGAGAGCTCTACTGGTTCAGCAGGGTGTTGCAGAAGCCTTGCAAGGTTCGGCAGCATTGCCGGCCGACATAACCGAGAAAGAGAAGAACGTCATTCTGGACAGGGCTCACAGTCTGATAATTCTGAGTTTGGGCGACAAAGTACTGAGGGAGGTGTCGAGGGAGACAACTGAACAATCACTCTGGGCCAAACTTGAGGTACTTTATATGACTAAATCTCCGCTAATGCGCTCTTTCTGAAGTAGCGCTTATACTCATTCAAAATGCACGAAGACAAATCAGTTTCGGAGCATATTAACGAGTTCAACAAGATCATAGATGATCTTGAAAACATCGACGTCAAGATGGACGATGAGGATAAGGCACTGCTGCTGTTAAACTCTATTCCTAAGTGCTACGAGAATTTCAGGGATGCGATGCTCTATGGAAGGGTACAGACTATTACTTTGGAAGATGTTCAATCGCTGATCAGAGCCAAGAAACTTCAGAAGAAGCACGACATGAAAGAAGAAGCCAGCGGAGACAGTCTGACTGTTAGAGGAAGATCGAGCAAGAAAGGTTCCAAAAGTGATCGAACGGATCAAAATCCGGAAAGAAGAGCGAAGTCAGTCTTCTAAGAGATCTAACAGGTGTTATCACTGCCACAAAGAAAGTCACTTCAGAAGGAACTGTCCGGATAGAAAGAAAAGTTTTTTCAGGAGAAACCTAAAGATTCTGGAGAAGCAAGTGTAGCCTCAGATGGCTATGATTCATCAGAAGCTTCAGTGATATCGAGATCGGAATCCGAGCAAGGAGTGGATCCTCGATTCTGGGTGCTCCTTCCACATGTGTCCTCACAAAGACTGGTTCGAGACACTGCAACTGGTAAACGGTGGGTCTGTTATTCTTGGTGATAATAAAGCTTGCAGGGTACTTGGCAGCGGAACAATCAGAATAAAGTTGTTCGATGGAGCTGAGCGGATACTTCAACACGTCAGGTACGTTCCAGAGCTTAAAAGAAATTTGATCTCCTTAGGTACTCTGGAGTCAAGCGAATACTCGTTCAAGGCAGAAAATGGCTGCATCAGAGTAGTCAAAGGTTCGCTCATTGTCATGAAAGGGGTCAGAAAGAATGGACTATACTCTCTAGTTGGAAGAACTGTGATCGGCAACTTCTCAAATGCAGTTCAATCAGAACCCGACAGGACCAGATTATGGCATTTGAGACTGGGGCATGTAAGTGAAAGAGGCTTACAAGAGTTGTCCAGCGAGAATCCGTTATGCGGAGATCGAGTCAAGAAATCGAATTCCGTGAACAAGTGTGTACCTGGGAAGGCTACCAGGGTGAAGTTCTCTACCGGAAATCACACATCGAAGAAGCCACTTGATTACGTACACAGTGATTTGTGGGGGCCAGCCAGAACTCAGACTCATGGAGGAGGGAGATACTTCATGTCTATCAACGATGACTACACCAGGAAGGTATGGATCTTCATCTTTAAAATTAAGGATGAAGCGTTTCAGCGGTTCAGAGACTGGTTAACTCTCACCGAAAACAAGATGGGAGCAAACCGAAGCACTTCGAGAACCGACAATAGTTTAGAGTATTGTTCGTAACGGTTGAGGAGTCATGCGAGAAGAATGGCATTACAAGACACAAGACAAGTCCGAAACACTCCTCAACGGAATGTGTCTAGCTGAGAGGATGAACGGGACTCTCTGCAGAGAGTGAAGTGTATGTTGCTAAATGCAGGACTACCCAAAAGTTTCTGGGGTGAAGCTGTGTCAACCGCCTGTTACCTTATCAACAGATGTTCATCGACAGCTATTGATATGAAGACTCCTTTGGAGATGTGGTACGGGAAACCAGGTAACTACGATAACTTGAAAGTTTTTGGATGTATTGCTTACGCTCATGTTAGACGAGGATAAGCTCTGAGCAAGAGCTTTGAAGTGCATTTTCATCGGATATCCACCTGGAACCAAGGGTTACAAACTTTGGTGTCTAGATCAATAGAAATGCATCATCAGCAGAGACGTGACATTCGATAAGTCAAAAATGATAAATTTGCAAAGCTACGTTACCAAAAACAGTGCCGCTGAGGAGGGTTCTTCTATTGAGGTGGATCTACAACAACTACAAACTTCGACTGATCAAAGGACTATTGTGAACAATCAGGATGAAGTGGCAGAAGACCAGCAAGAGACTGAACCAGAAAGCAGATCAGATGATTACAGGCTGACAAGAGATAGACAAAAGAAGAACTATCAGACCGCCAGAGAGATATGGTCGTGCATATATGATCTTCTACTATTTGAGTATTGCTGAAGTGATAGAAGAAGCTGAACCGAACAGCTATAAGGAAGCCTTAAAGAGCAAGGAAAGAAATAGGTGAGTTGATGCCATGAATGAGGAAATGACTTCTTTGATGAAGAACAAGACTTGGGAACTTGTGGATCGACCAACGAACAAACGTGTAGTTGGTTGCAAGTGGACCTTTAAGAAAAAGGAAGGCACACCAGGTATTGAGAAGATCAGGTACAAAGCCAGACTCGTTGCAAAGGGATTCACTCAGTTAGAAGGAATCGACTTCAACGAAATTTTCTCCCGTGGTAAAGCATTGCTCCATTAGGATGGTTTTAGCACTACGGTTCAATTCAATCCGGAATTAGAGCAAGTATATGTTAAGACCGCATTTCGTACGTAGAGCTCAAGAAACTATCTACATGGATCGGTCGGATGGTACAACACACCCGAGACAAAGGACAAAGTTTGCTCGTCGAAGAAAGCTTAGTATGGACCGAAACAAAGCCCTGACAATGGTACAAACGATTTGATGAGTTCATGCTAAAGATCGATTTTGTCGAAGCGACTACGACAGATATGTGTGTATATGAAGTGGCAAGACAGATGAAATAAGTACATTCTCGCTCTTATATGTAGATGATATGTTAGTAGCCAGCGAAGCGAGGAGGAAGTCCGGAAGATCAAAGGTATGCTCAATTCTTTATTCGACATGAAAGACCTGGGACTCGCTACAAAGATCCTAGTGGATGGAGATTAAGAGAGACGAAAAAGGGCGAACTTTATTCTTATCTCGGAAGTCTTATATTCATAAAGCTTCGGCAAGGTTCAACATGCACAAGTCTAAGCAGGCAGTAACGCCGATTGGTCAGCACTTCAAATTATCAAATTCTCAAGCGCCCGAGACCGAAGCGAGAAAAATACATGGAGGGTGTCCCCTATGCCAGCTGGGGTTGGTAGCATCATGTACTGGTATGATTTACGACAGACACGGATCTAGCCTACGCCGTCAGTGTTGTTAGCAGGTTCATGTCAAATACAGGACATGCTCATTGGGAAGCACTAAAATGGATCCTGAGATACTTAAGAAGCACTACTGATTTGGGGCTACTCTTTAAAAGGCAGGAAGACAAAGAAGAAAAGATAGTTGGTTACGTGGATTCCGATTATGCTGGAAGCATCGACACCAGGAAGTCACTGACCGGATTCATTTTCACTGTCTTCGGTACTGCTATCAGTTGGAAGTCTAATCTTCAATCCGTCGTAGCTCTCTCAACTACAGAGGCTGAGTACATCGCCGTAACTGAAGCAATCAAGGAAGCTATGTGGTTAAAAGGCATGGCTGAAGAGCTTGGGATACCTCAAAAGGTGGTAATTATGTTCTGCGACAATCAAAGCACTATTCATCTCACCAGGAATCAGGTCTTCCATGAAAGGTCCAAGACATTGATGTGAAGCTTCATTTTGTGAGGGATGTCGTCACCAAAGGCTCAATAGTAGTGGAGAAGATACCTACTGAGGAGAATCCTGCTGACATGCTCACCAAGGCGCTACCTATAGCTAAGTTCAAATATTGTTTGGACTTAGTGAGCTTTACCACGGGCTGAGGGCCCCTCAGGGGCCAGGTGAAGGGAATCATCACTTCAGAGCTTCGAAATTGGGAGTCAAGGTGGAGAATTTTTAATAAGTGACTCACAATTTGTGTTACACTAATGGCAAAGGGGCACTTATGTAATATTGCCTATTCTTTCTAAGCCTCTTATTTAGGCTTCATCTATTATAAATAGATGAGGGTGGGTGAGGCTTAGGTAAGGTGAAGTGAATGTGAGAGGCAAGTGAGAAAAATTCTGTCCAAGAATTAAAGAGAGTGAGGTTAGCTTTGGAGGAAGATGAGGAGAGCATCTTGAAGGGTCTTGGGAGCAAAGAGTGAGGCCATGGAAGATGAGGGCTCATCTCAGTAAAGCCTATGTATTCTCTTGTCTTTGCCTTAGTGAATTTTATGATCGTTTCCCTCCCGTGGATGTAGGTCCAAAGAGACCGAACCACATAATCGCTTTGTGTTCTTTGTGTTTGCTTGTGTTCTTTATTTTTCTTCTAGCCAAGATTGTTTTTCCCACAACAGAACCGTTACAAGTATGATTAATCACACAACAAAATGCATATAGAATTTACGTGACAAAGCCTACAAACAGAACAAAGCCTCCAAAGAGCTGGAGCAAAAAATTCATTAATAAACAAAGATGGTCAGCAATTAAGCCAAATACAAAACCTTTTAATTTCTTGCTTAATTTCTCACACCCCACAACCCAAGGTATGCCATAAGTATTCATGGAGTCACAAAAGAATATCTTTGGCGAAAAATATATTTGGTATCAAATATATTAGCCATAAATACATTTGGAAACAAATATATTTTATAAAAAAATTCAAGACATTATTTTACATGCTTCATGCTCGAATGCTAATGATGTTCTGTTGGTCAGGTTCCTCTATTCCACAACCTGGATGATTTAATCCTAGACAACATCTGCGACAGAGTCAAGCACTTGGTATTCTCCAAAGATGAGAAGGTAGGTTAAGACTCACACAGAGTGATTATAACAGCAACCCTGTAAAAAGGTGACTATTTGTGCTTCTATAAATCAGGTAATTAGAGAAGGAGACCCTGTCCAGAGAATGATATTTATTGTTCATGGTCGCTTACAAAGCATCCAATGTCTGAGCAAAGGCATGGTTGCAACTTGCATGTTAGGCCCTGGAAATTTTGTAGGAGATGAACTCCTTTCATGGTGCATCCGGCGACCATTCGTCGATCGTCTTCCACCTTCCTCTGCCACGTTCGAGTGCGCCGAGCCAACCGAGGCCTTCAGCCTCGAAGCACACCACCTTAAGTACATAACCGAGCATTTTCGTTACAGATTTGCGAATGAGAGGCTCAACAGAACAGCAAGATATTACTCTTCGAATTGGCGAACGTGGGCGGCTGTCAACATACAGCTAGCATGGCGGCGCTACAAGAAGAGAAGCATGGGTAGTTCTGACATAACGATTAAAACTGAAGATCACGATCGACGGCTGCGGCTTTATGCTGCAATGTTCATGTCCATCCGGCCTCATGATCATCTGGAGTAGAGTAGAGATGGAGAGAGAATAAAAGTCTTTTTTACTTGCATTGGCCTTCCATGGGCTCAACAGAAGTTCAGAATTCTTATTGGACAGGTTTTTCAGAGATGATGTTAATGAGTTATGATTCTGCTGTATGTTGAAGGAATGAATAATCACATCAACTGCACTGCCCTGACAAAATATGATGATTTTAACTGAAGACTTGGGTGAATAATTTAATGAGTCATCCTTCCTAAATGACCAGAAAGAATAAGGCTAAGAGGCTGAGCTAATTTTCATAAGGTTAAGCGAATGGAGACCTTAAACTTCAGTTATCATTGCAACAAAACAAGCCTGAAGTATGGTGAGAGTTGACAAATTTTTGAGGTTTGAGTCTGTAATCTGCGATGAATTTTCTCAATACTGTTCTGAGTTCTGACATGAAGCTTGTCCAGGCTTCTTTTAATGCTTATGATTTGAAATGTCGTTTGTTTAAGGGATGGAGTGTGGCCAGGGGTGGTACCACATTATAGAATTGGGTAGGGGGCGGCGCAAAATTACTAAATTGTCTAAATTACATAAGTAAAAATTAAAAAGATTTTGCTAAAACACTTGATCCATTCATGGAAGAATTGGGCTTATATAGCCTTATAACTTTCTTTACAAATAAAGTTCTTGACTTCTTCTATATTTCCTATTTATAAATAGGACCTTAAACTATATACAATTCTCAACACGATAGATAAAAAATATTCACTAGTCCAATCTTGTTACAACACAACTTGGATAAGTTTGATGAGAGCATTCTCTTGGTGAGGCAGTCAACTACTTGCTCTTTAGTAGCTACATGACTTATCTCAAGTAGTCCACTATTCAGCTTCTCCTTGATGAAGAACTTATCAATCTCCACATGCTTGGTTTTGTCACGCTGCACTTGGTTGTTGGCAATGCTAATAGTTAACTTGTTGTTGCACCACAACTTCATTGTATTCCTTGTTCCACCTTGAGCTTTACTAATTGAGTTCTCAACAATAACATCTCGACAACTTTCAAGGCCATGACCCTATATTATTTCTTTGACGTTGCATTGCAACTGCCGATTGCTTTTTGCTCTTCCAAAAGACCAAATTGCCACCTATGAACATGCAGCATCTTGATGTGGACCTCTTGTCATCAGAACAACTAGCCCTATCTCACAAGGTTTTGGGAAGATCTTTTCGCTGCATATGTGAGGTATCCGACGAGACTTGCTGCCGAGATGATTTACGCCTCAGTCTTGATGGATCTCGCTGCTACCGAGCGATGAACTGTCTCCAGAGCGTGGACCTATCCCGAGTTGGGAGACGCGATTTCTCATGCTCGGCGTTGAATCATCGGATAATTGCTTACCTCGAAGGGAAGCTCTGTTATCTCATTCGTTCATTCTCTTTGAGATTCATCGTTATTTATGGTGTATACATAATTTATTTATTTTTTTAAATAAATAAATAAATGTAAACCAGTTATAAATAATTCAAAAATAAATGAAAATTTTATAAAATTTACGAGAATGCCTTTGTACATAGAAAATAATTTCATAAAATTTTGAAATCAACCAAAATTTATATATATATATATGAAAATTACTTCTTTTTTTGGGACAAATGAGGGCAACACCCAACTTAGACTATAAAGAAAACGTTCAATTACACTTGAGAATCAAAACATAGAAGGAGACAAGTTACAATTATGAATTGTAAAGTATAAATGAAACCAAATAAAGCTAGAGTAAATATATGAACCATGACCCATCAGGCTACCAAAATGTTTGCTCATATATTGGATGATAGGCTGATAGTTTGCTTGTAACTTATATGTCAGGCTGATTGCTTATTAGTCCCAATGATGTCTTCTACATGAGTTCATGTTTAGTGGGCAAAATGTTAAAATTAATTAAAACTAATGGTTATTTTTTTCGAAAGTGGTTGCTTGTTCATGTTTATGCCCTTAAGCACAATCTATTAGAACATAGAACTTAACACGAATTAGTGCTAAGTCCATATGTATGATTATGCTAATGTGTGTATGTGGTATGCCTACTAACATCTATTTTACAAGTTAATTTAGACTTTCTTTTTACAATTCACAAGATAATTTAAATTAAAAGTAGGTGTATCATATATTAGCATATTCATCTTCTCGTTCCCTCATTATTTTATCAATTTCACAAAAGGGGCATCCAATCGATGAGAATAACCGCCCTCTTTAAGAATGTCTATCTCAACTTTGATTAGCCTTTAAATTTAATTGATAATGCATGTATATATACATGCATATAGTTGCATACTTACATAATCTAAAATGATTATAAATAATTAAATAAAATATAAAAATGACAAGTTACTATATTAATAAGAAGCATTACACACCAGTTAAAATCAGATCACTCGAACCATAGAGTTAAGTCGTAAGTTCCTTTAATTCTCCAAATTTAAATAAAAGACTTGCACATCTTGCATTTTATTATATCAGATATCATGATTGTAAATCAATTAGATGGGTGCTTGTTAATCTTTTTGTGGAAAGTCATTAGTTTAGAAGATCAGTTGGTTTTGGTTTTGTTCCTGGTGAAGGGATCAAATCTACAAGTCCCATTGCATTTCTTGTAGCTAAATGCAAGTCAATTTTGATAATAGTTCTCACCTTTATTTACCCTTTGAGCCTATCAAATTTTCCATAATTTTATATGGTTAGATATAATTTCTAACTTTATAATAAAATGAATAACTCTAACAAAATGAATCTCAAATTTTGAATTATAAAACCCAATACATGATATCAGAGCGCTACTCTTCTTAGTATCAGAGCATTGTTAACTTTTTCTCCTTCATAATTTGAAAAAAACTGTTCTTGCTTAATCCTCCCCATTGATTAGCAAAATAGAAAGCTTAAAAGTAAACATTATAACTTATAGAAACATGAATCACTAATTTAATTGAAAGTGTTATTAGTGGATTACTTCCCCAAGTGAAGTAACTAACTATTGACTCTTTGTTCTATAGGGAAGTTGTACCTAGATTAAATAAATTCTATTTTACCAAATTAAAGAGTTAAAAAGTATATGATTTAAGTAGAGCCATAGATTTGAATATCACTTATTTTGTGATTGTATTCATTACATAATGATATTATTGTCTCTCGAAATAGTATATTTTTTTAATGTCGTATTCTATTATCAAAATAGAAATCTCTGAAATTTCTAAGTTAAGGTATTCCTCAATCTACATGTGTCTTCTAAGTTACCCTCTTAGAAAGAATGCATAAGCATTCAAAAGTTGCACAAATATATTATAATTTTTTTTCATTATGTTAGAACAATGCCAATGAGTGCTTAATTTATCAAATTTTTTGTTAAATTGAAATGACTTGTATGAATACTTAAAATTGTAATTTTTTTCTAGTTAAGTTAAAAGAACTTACACAAATACTTAAATTTAATCAAAATTTTCCACCACATTTGAAAGATGGGTACTTAAAATTTTGTCTCACTTTATGCATTTTATCTTACATACATAATTGATAATGAGAACAATGCCGTTTTGGTGGAATCAAGATACAAAAGTCCTCCTTTTATTTGTGATGTTGTCTTTTTTCAAAAGAGTAAGGTGGTGCAGTTGGAGCAAACCATATAAGTCATAAGTCATAGTGGGGAGCTGTGAGGTGAAAACTTCAGGAGTTATAAGAAGTTCATCATATTCTTAGCACAATGGTTAAAAGCAGTTATTGCTGGTAGTTACACCATTTTTTGGGTGCTTTATTACACCATCTTTGGTGTGCATCATTACATTGTATATGAAGTGCATCATTACACTGTCTTTGAAGTGTGTTGCTACACCAACTTTGGGCTCGTTGTTGCACATCCTTGGGGCACATCATTGCACCGCTTACATGGTACGTCGTTGCACCGTCTATGGAGTGTAACGTTACACTATAGTGCATTTTTGCGACATACATTTTTATCCTACAAGGAACACCAATGGCAACAAGCAGGGAGAAGCTGATGGTGATCAATGATGGCTGGCAAGCGGTGCTCGATAATGGTCGACAACTACAGGAGCAGGAAGTGCTCATCAGATATTTGGTTAAGAATAGCATGGAAATTGGCTCCTTCTCTTCTTCTTCAGGTCCAAGTCTAACTTTGATCCCCACTTTTCATGAAAGGGGTAGGGTTCTATTTACTATGAGTCCTATTTATAGAATATGGGAGTCCCTCCCCAACAAATAAGTAAGCCGATCAGTCTATCAGACGAACTAGAGAGATTCTCATAATCAAATGAGTTTTATGGACATATAAGTACCTTGATAATGTTAGAATTGAGTGATATTAAGCTCGTTGTATTTGTCTCACCTAAACACTCGATTTAATTATAAGCTTGTCAAATTTTGAATCCATTAGACCTTTCAATTAAAATCTCAAAGCTTCCAAAGGTGATTTAACGACTTGATCCAAACTTAATTTAACTCAAATTGGGCCAATTTTGATGTCATTGGATATGTTTTGTCAAGCCTGTCAATTTGAGTATAAGTTCGCGTAAAGTAGAGTTTTGTTCGATTTTTAGTGTGTATTTGAATGTTTCTTGCTAAAATAATATCTAATATCTAATACATACATACATACATACATACATACATACATACATATATATATATAGTAGAATTTAATATGATATTATTGAATTCAATCCCAATCATCTACCTGTCATGCATCCAATAATAGTTAGCATTATCTTTTCTTTTTCTTTTTTTTTGTGGGTGTTATTATTTATTTGAATTGTGGTCCCAAAATAATGAATGAATTAAACATAACTTTACAAGAAATTGGATTTATCATTTTACCTTCTCGCTATCTATGATATAAAATTGATGTCATCCCAAAAAATATTCATTGACCATCATTAGTACGTGTGTTCGTGTTCGACTCATTTTCAGGCGAACAAAAAGTGTGTTCGTGTTCGACTCACTTGCTTAGTGAGCCAAATACGAGCTGTTCACAAACAAAAAAAGTCTTTTTGACAACCCTAGCAGTCGTAGGATGTTAAGAGTTCTGTCAAGATTTAAATATTATTATTCATACTAAAATTTCATTTAAATATAGTTTATATATTTTCATTCAAATTTTTTAATTAATAATTTTAATTGATTAAAAATCTTTGTACCATTGTTGTCAATTAAAATTTTTAAAAATACTACTCATTAATTTATATATATATATATATATATATATATATATATATATATATATATATATATATATATATATATATATATATATATATATATATATATAATTGATGAGTAGTATTTCTAGCCGAATACGAACAAACACTTTTTTGTTCGTGTTCCGCTAGTTTATATATCAAGCACAAAAAAATGTGTTTGTGTTTGACTCATTAACTTAGCGAATGAATCAAACACGATCTTCTTAATAAGTCGGATACAAACTTTTTGCAAACAACGAGCTTTTTTGACAGCCCTATTTGAGGTGAATAGCTCGGGGTTTCAAATATGATATCTCTTAAAAAATGTATGTTATCATTAAACTAATAAATTCCCCAATACGAACGGATCGAATAGCTTCTAGATGGATCTCATATCCGACCCGTTACATTTAATTGCTTGCGACAAAGCCCATCTGTCTTCTTTTCACTTGCTCTGTAATAGCTATTTATGTTTCCTTCACCCGCGACCGCATCGTCAAGATCTCAGCAGCCGCGCCACTCGCCGGCGGCGAAGCGGGGAGGTCTCCTTACCGCCGGCCAAAAGAATTGATTGCCTGTTGAGGTTTGCTGCTCCGTACCATCTTTTTCTTTCCAGTTCGGATTTCTCAAACCCTTATTCTTTGGATTGTAATCGCGGATCCGAAGTGCGGATGCTCTGCCTTCCCATCTGTATTCCTTGAATCCACTATTTATATTCCCTTACGCTGTAATTTTGCACTTTCGTTTGTGTGCGATTTTGTTTTACTCCAATCGGAAGAATGGTTTTCGTTCTATTGCTTTTTGTTCGAATGTGTAAAGTTTCGTGGGATAAAGATAGGGCGTGGCTAAGAGAAGGGTTTCTTGAACCTTATTTGCGTTATTCAACCTTGAACTGACTGAAGGATTCGAGGTTGAGGGAGAAAGTTTTCTCATGTGTTCATGGGTTTAGTGATATGGAGTCATCTGTTGTGTTCAATAACGGAACCTAGGTAAAGCGTTAGAATTTGTAGCCGAGGAAGGGTTAGGTCATCTCATCCTCCACCTTTCATGCTGATAGAGGCAAAAGGGAGTCGGGCAGCTGTCTGTAATCAGAAACCAAATGTTGCCAGACTGTTGGTGGAATGTTTAGTAGATGAAATTACTTTAGGTTGTCAAGGTTGAGCCGGGCTACGTTAGTCTTGTGGAGCCAAAGGGAAGACCAAGAACCCGGCGCCTAAGTGCCGGGCTTGGGCGCTCAAGCGCCCACCATGTGGGCGCTGCTTCTGAAGGGGGTGTCTTTCCGCTCATGTTTAGGTTCTAAACAGAGAAGGAGTACTCAAGCGGCCAAATATGCTTGGCACGATTCTGCTTCCAAAGAGACGGACGCTTTTGCGCCCGAAGCAGTTGGTACGCAAAATTTCAAATTTTAAGCTAATTTTGAGCGGCGTATCTTTTTTAGACTTTATATAGTGTTCTTCAATAAGTTCCTAGTGAAGGAGAGAAGAGTTGGAGAGGAGAATTTCTGGGATCTCGACGTGTGTTGTTGGCGTTGGATCGGAGAAGAAAAATTGTGGAGCGTCCTGTAAGTTTCTTCATGTGAATGTAAAGAATAAACTTCTGTGTACTTTGTAAAATTATCTTATTTTTATATTGAACTTGTGGTGGTGTGGCTTTGTGGTTTTTTCCGTTTTCGGGTTTTTCCACGTAAAATTCTCATGTGTTTTTTTGTTGTTTTGATTTTGCTTCTGTTCTCAAATATATTGTTCCGATTTTTTCAAATCTTTTGTTCTTATTTCGCGGTGAAACTGTCAATGAAGAAATACGGAAATCATAAAACTAATTTAAGAGTTTTCTATAATTATGTGGTTTCTTATTTAAATTATTTTCAAAGTCTTTATTCTGATTTATTTCTCTTTTAGTTGAATATTTTGATTAGAAATATGTATTACTAAGTTACCTAAAATAGATTATGCACTTTATTTTGTACCTAAAATAGATTATAATATTATTATTTAATGGAATGAAAGCAAAAGAAAAAAGCATCGAGTCTATTTGGAATTCAGCCTATTTTTTCTCAAAATTTTGACGTGGTATTAGAACCAATTTTTTGCCCTAACCACCGATAATCGTTGGAGGACCATCAAGACTCTTCCTGCAGGGAAAAACTATTTCTTTGCCTTGATTCTCACTCGTTTGCTCGTCGTCTCATTATTTCTTCGCGTGCGTCGTCTTCGTTCTACTTCGTCATCCTTTTCAACTCGGCACTCCTTCCTAGACCAATGAATTCGGCTTCAGCACTCCATAGACCAACGGCTTCGGCTCCAGCACTCACGGCTTAGGCAATCTCGGCTTCGACACTCAGTACTTTGACACTCACGGCTTCGACACTCACGGCTTCGGCATCTCAACTTCAGCACTTTTAGCGTGAAGATCAGGGAATAAATCGTCATTGTCGTCGCAGGAAGAATCAATAGCATTTGGATTGTATAACATGACGCGGATCCTACTTGTGGGCTATGATCAGTAGCATTTGGATCAGGACGTGGATCCTACTTGTGGGCTATGATCGATAGCATTTGGATCGTGTAATTGGATCCTATTTGTGGGCTATGATCGGTGGCATTTGGATCGCGTAACTGGAAGCGGATCCTTTTGTGGCTATGATTCGAATTTCTAGACGACAATGATAAATGATTTCTTGCTTTTCTTTGTTCAGATCATGTTATGGTTCAAGAGTTGTCTCTGAGGCTTCGACATTTTCGGTTTCATCACTTTCGGCTTCGACACTCACGTCTTGAGGATTATTGGTCCCTACAATGTTTCTTGTTGGCAAATTGACGTTTTCTTATCAGTCAGCATCAATTTGAGGAGGGATGTCAATCAGGAAATACAGAAATCAGGCAGCTAATTTAAGAGTTTTTTATAATTATGAGGTTCCTTATTTAAATTATTTCCAAAGTATTTATTCTGATTTATTTCCCTTTTAGCTAAATATTTTGATTAGGAATATATATTACTAAGTTACCTAAAATAGATTTTGCACTTTATTTTGTATCTAAAATAGATTGTAAGATTATTATTTAATGGAATGAGAGCAAAGGGAAAATGCATCGAGCCTATTTAGAATTCGGCCTATTTTTTCTCAAAACTTTGACATAAACTAGGAGATTCTTTCAGAGTAGTTTCACCCAACAGGTTGCTACGTACATACCATGCAATTTTTATATATTTACATGTCTAACACCTATCTTTACAGGCATACCCCTCAAGTCTTTAACCTCACATCAAAAATAGCACAACAAATGTACTACATGATTATCTTTTTAAAAGTGAAATACTCTTTTTCATGCATAGGTTTAAGTGTAAATATCTAACTTGTGTTTGGTATGTAAAAAGATAAGAATTGTGCGTTATATATGTATATTTCCCTTTAATTTATTATGTAAGATGGATTTGTGGAAGCTAGTACTATGAAGGTTTATTGGAAGAAGGTGAGTGATGAAGATGGATTTCTAAAAGGGGGAAACACATGTCTACGAGTTTCTAAATGTCTATAATCTTCAGTTTGTGTATATTCATATATTTTCTTCTTCCTATGTTGAATTTGAAGTTATCTTTCACACTGGCTGTCGTTCTAAGGTCTGTACTTACTATTTGGGACATTTGAATTTGAGTTGAGTGTAAGTCCTAAATTACTTTTTGGGGTATTTACATACATACTGCCCATTTCATTTGTATTTACATGTCTAACACAAACTGCCCAATTCATTTGTATTTACATGCCTAACACATAAACTTTACCTGAATACAACTTTTCATGGATAGGTATGGTGGAGTCCATGTGAAAATTGAATTTTAGGCGTTGGATATGTAAATACATACGATTTCAGTGGTATGTATGTGAATATTCCTTAATCTTTTGCTGACAGCAAGATGACATTCTCCTTGTGAATTATTGGTTTGCTATCATAATTTCCAAATTGAGCAGTTCTAACTGTGCACGGGTGCTGTTCCATTTGGTAATTTTGATTCTGTTGTATTCTTTGAATTTTTTACTAACACGATTCTATTATGAGTAACGACTCATTTCTACTTTTATGTTTTAGACTCCCGGTTCCAATTTGTGCATTTTGAAAGTGGCTGTTATGCCACGTGGACTAGTCAATGAACATTCTGCTTTTTGGAAAACAATGAAAGGATCTATGTGCGTTTACCTGCATACCACCAAATTACTATTTATTTACATATCTAACACCTATACTTCATTTTTCACATTTTTACAGCCCAAATCTTTCATATTACATAAAAAATACCACTATTTTTACTTCTAAAACATTTTCATGCATGGGTAACGTGGGATAGATGTAAAAATTGAAGTATAGGTGTTAAATATGTAAATACATAGGAATTAAGTGGTATGTCTGTAAATCTTCCAATGATCTAAGAAAGATGTCAAATCTTAGGCTTAGATTTATTCTAATTCATTTTTTGGTTTTGCATCTCAAGAAATGTGAATAGGGTTTGTGGCTTCAGTCGAGCATGGAATTTGTTTGACCAATTAAATGAGCTTTCCATGCATTTGAAATGTAAATCCTTTCAATGGTAGATACCAAAACAGTTTTCTACTTTTTTAGTAACATTTTATTTTACTAGTTAAGTCAATGAATTATTCTGTGTTTGGTGTATGTGTACAGCACCATATACTGCATGCGGCTTTTGGAATAAGATTACTAAAAATTATTTGTTGATGAATCAGAATGATTGATTTTTGTTTTGTTTTTTTTGGCTTGGCTTGTTGTCGCAATATTAACTATATCTGCCAGCCTTTCCACCCTGGTTGTTTTTAGTTCTCTGTTCCTTGAAAGTATATTCAGTGGTTTTTTGGACTTATAAACGGTGAGGCAGTTTGATTCATCGTTTGTTTCGTATAACTAACTGAGATAAATCCTAACTTCTAGGCCAAGGAAATTGAAGGAAGTTAGGACGATTCTAACTAGGCATCACTCTGAATGTCTAAGTCTAAAGCTAATTCATGATTCTGATAGGAACAAGACAAGTTTCCATAGAAATTATGGCATAAATAATAGGTTCTATTCCGTTGGTACCAAATCAAAATGATATAATCCCAAATACATAAAAGATGAGCACCTAAAATTCTAGAGGGAGGCGTTCTCCTCAAAACCTAATCTCAAGATTCAAGACAAAAGTCACACATAACATTACCTTAAACTTATTAAGCTTTATTTATACCTCACCATAATAACCAGCAAACAACTAAATTGCATTTTTATTTTTTTGTCTAACAAAGTTTTCAAATTATTTTGTTGGTGCCGACCTAGTATTAATTCCCTCAAAAAAAAAAAAAAAAAACACACATTGTTCTCAAGGTGGAAGAGAGGAAACTATTGTTGGATCAAGTCATATGACTCCTACTTAGCATCATAATCTGACAATCGTTTTCATTTAATCAACAATTCTCTCACATGTTGATTTCTGACACTCTTCTTTTAACTCAAATGGTACAAAGAGAACTTTCATATCCTCATCCTCTTCGTGAAAGTGCCCGACATAACCATGTTTTTGTTGTGCACAATTTCTCCTAATATTTTTGATCAATTTCAACACCCTTGGTACTCCCACTGAATGGACCTCAACTGATTGAAGGCCTAGGACGACATCAAAAACTACATTAGATATTAGACCTATCCATAGATGTTGTAGCATGACTCTTGAATTCTTCCAAATTCAACATCTACATACTTGTAGTTCCATAAAAGTGAGGTCTCCTGATTCTCGAAGTGAAACTTAGGATTTCTTTCTATAAAATACCCGCAAAATATGCTTCATATTGTTATCCCAAGTTATGTTAAGATGTGTTGCCATTGCATTCATTCACTTTCCATTTGTGAAATGTAAATACATCCCATTTTTTGTTGCTAGCCACATATTATATTCCCCAAAGTTATCATCTAAGATACTTCTATCATGTCTACTAGGAACAACAATGAAGTGTTGTCGACGGGTTATTTTAGTCTATGTGAAGCTTAAGCTCCATCACCTCCATGTGATCGCCTTCTTTTATGCCAGATGATTCAATCAACTCTATTAGTGTTGAATTGAAACCCTTGGGCTAGCGGAATGGGCATACACTTATGGGAGAAATCCCCAATCTTAAGGTTATTGTAATTCGGGTTCCTACTGAGGCGGCAATCAATGTCGCAATTGGAAAAATTCTGTAAATTATTGTATGAGCGGTTGAGTCAGTGTTGTAATCTTTGCCAATTTTGTATTTTGTCTCTCCCATGCTATGCAACTCAGTCAAGAATCCCAACCCTATGTCCTGTATTGCTCAAATCATGATCTTGAGTGTTATCAAGGCCTTGCACCAATTTGTGTTATCACAAACCACCAACATTTTATCTCTCTTTAGGAACTCTAATGCCAGAAGTTTCTAATTCATCTCAGTATCCTCTAAAGACTGCAACCATTTCATGCCCAATATCACGTTAATTTTCCCTAAATTCATGGGAAGCAATCCTCCATCACCAGAATAACTTGCACTGTTAAAATTACCCCTTCATGTTTTCCTGCTCTTTTCCACTTGTCCCATCCCTATCATGACTTCAATTTTTTTTTTTGTCAACCGTCTCAAGCCCCAATTGTTTAGCTACTTGAGTAGATATGAATTTGTGGTTGGCTCTCCGATCTATCACCAAAGTTTTATTGTGTGGTTCGGTCTCCCACCATAAAGTTCAATAAGATTTCTACCACATCTAAGTGAGGGTGTTCCTCCTCCACAATAACCTCCTGCGTTTCTCTATTCACTGGCTCCTTATAAAATACTGTGAGAACATGTAAGGTTCGATCCTTGCAACGGTGTTTCGAGGCAAACTTCTTGTCACACCTAAAGAATAATTGCTTAGCTTGCTTTTCCTGAATCTCTCTGTAAGGCGTTTGAATGCCGCCCCAGTCGTGGCCCATTATTCATGTCCCGTAGAGCCTCCTTTTGGAATTCCACTGTCTAAATTTTTAGTATCATCATGATTGTAATATTTTGGTGGGCGCTTACTTGTATTGCTTCTATTAGCTCATTACATTGTATTTTTATCTTAATCCAATTGCACTAATTCCATAGTTTATGTCCATCCTCGCGATCTCAACAGACGAAGAGCTGTTCGAATCTCTAGCTTCAACCCTTTCATGAAGTTTCCTTCCAAAATTATTTATGATATACTTTTCAAACGATCGGATAATATCTCAAATTTCCCACTATAATCCATGACAGACCTTTTTTGGACCAATATAAAAAACAGCTCGTGTAAATCCCCTTCCTGTTGGTTATGAAATGCTTCAACAATCAGTCTTTGAATTATTCTCATGTTCCGATTAGCTAATATAGTTTTCTTCGTTGATGCAACGCTAAAGTCTTTACTTCTAAACATAGGGCTGTTGCCATCAATTTTTCTTCATCAGCTCATTAACAACAAAGTATCTTTCCACGCGATAAACACAACCATAAGCATCTTCCTTTTCAAAGATTGACATCTTTAGTTTTCTTATGCGTGAATCATCTCCCCAATTTCTTCGACAGAAGTTCGGTCTACCCATGAAGTAGGGGTTTGGTTTCCTTCGTCTGCCCATATTGATTCTCCTTCTTCCATGAGCATAGCCAGCCCTATAATCACCTTGCTCATTCTCATAGGCTTCTGAATACCCTTTTGCCCGGAAGGTTGCCATAGCATAAGGCTTTGGCGTGGTTGGATGTAGCCCTCAGTCGGTTCCCACCCACCATGGTTCTTTGTTTTAGGCCGATGTCTTTCGAATCAACTATCTCTAGCCTTGAATCGTGTGTCGTTCCGTTATGCCTAATGTCGCTCATTTCAGCTGTTCGGATGTCGTACTATTCTTTTTAATTGTTGCCACTTGGGTCCGCTTCCGATTCAGTGACTAAATCCAGCAGCTCGAGATATGCCTATAGCAATAATGCTACAATGATATTGCGTGAATCCTTCTGATTGATGTCGTCATGTCCGCTCCAGACGCCGTCACTCAATCTAGCGAGTTTTTATACAACTCTACAATCTTCATCATTTCTTCTAGGGTCATGAATCTCTCCTCCGTGGACGAGAATCACCCCTCCATGAACAAGAAACACTCATACATTCCATATTTGATTTGGCTCATATCTTCTTCTATTTTTTTTTTTTCCAGAGCATCTATCTTCTTGGTCTTCATTACTCCCATAATGGTTTTTCATTACGAATTGTGATCCAGTCGTTGGCTTCTCTACTAGCTTGCATTGCGGCTATATTGTGAGGCTCAGTCACTAAGGCGACGCCGCGAAGCTTTCTAGCTAACTCAAATTCTGACTATACTGCATTGTGGTCATGAAGGCGAATTGCGATTCTGTCATTTGCTTCCCAGCCAACTCGAATCGTGACTGTATTGTGAGTTTCCGTCATTAATGCGACTCGCATTCACACCAGGTAGCTCGAATCGTGACTGTAACAGGGGTTCGGTCACAAAAGCGATACAATATCAATTTTAGATTGATGCAAGGGAGAGTAACGATATTGAAGGCGAACGACAAAGATTTCTAGCAGAATAGCAAACTTGAATATTTTGATACTAATTTAATAGAAATGAGGTAAGTTTCCGCAGAAATTACGGCGAAAATAATAGATTCTATTCCACCGGTACCAAATCAAAATGATACAATTCCTAATACATAAAAGATAAATATCTACATTTGAGAGGTGGATGATCTCTCCCAAACCTTAACCCTAAGATTCAAGTCAACAATCACATAATAACCGTAAGCATATTAGATACTTTTTGTATCCCACAATAATAGCTAACAAATGACGAAATTACTCTTTTAATCTTGCGCCTAACAGATTCACATCACCTATACAAGAATTGTACAAATGTTAAGTTGGCATTTAAGGAAACGTTGGAAGGTATGGTTTATGATGAAACACATGTATTACCGACTTAACCATTGTTTGATAATGAGCACTAGCTCATGTGGCTATGCCCTCATCTTCCGACAACTCACCTTGAAAAAGGCATCACCATCATTTCCCACGCTGAAGATCCGAGTTACAGAAACTTCGCCTACATTTTTTTCTTTTGGTTGTGGTGCTCTGGTGCATTTGTGCAGGTGTAGTGGTGGCTGGAGTTGGAAATTCATGAGAGTAATTATAGAATTTACATCCATTTTCTTAGTATTTGTCCTATTACATCCATTTTCTTAGTATTTGGTCCTATTTTTCGTCATATCATCATATTTCCTGATGTAATGTTTGTTGATCTCTCAGTTTTATTCATCTTTTTATTATTATTCAGGTTTCCTTTTTATCCTTTTTTTTTTCCTTTCGCCTTTTAGAATTATTCTTCCCTTTTCTTACTTTGCATGTATCTACTATAGGCCAGCAGTTAGAATAAAAATAAGGGAATGTGGAGGGGGCAAAGGAGCTGGGCAATTGGATGGGAACTAAAAGTAGGAGAATAAATTGTTGTCTTATTTTCGAAGCCCATCTACTATATAATATTCCGATTGAAAAATGAATTATATATATATATATATATATATATATATATATATATATATATATATATATATATATATAATGTTCCGATTAAAAAATGAATTTTTCTTTGGTGCTTTGTTTTGTTGGTTTGCATTTGATTTTCATATGTGGTGCTTGACGTGAACTAAAATCTCTTTTCTCATGCATGCTAGATTTAATGAATTTGAAGGTAACATTGAAACACAAGTTTGATTTATTTATCATTGTCAACTCTCGATTTTTTATTTTTATTTGAACTTGCTTTAAATTCCTATATTCTTGCTTGATTGCGCATTTTATGGTTGTCAATTGCCATTTAGATATGCTTCCCAAGTTGAATCTTCCCAGTAACCGCACAACCTTTGCCATGCTGCTCTTTCCATAGGACAAACGCCTTTCTTTTGTTGCAATGTGGAGTTTCACTGGTTGTCTAGGCTCAAACAATATTCAACCAAGGCCTAGTTCTTCAAATGGAGACTGCTCTGATGATGAGGTTTCCTCCTGCACCAGCAGAGAGGAAGGCCTGGAATGCCCAATATGTTTGGAGTCCTTCAACATTGTGGAGAATGTGCCTTATGTTTTATGGTGTGGTCACACGCTCTGCAAAAACTGTGTCTTGGGACTTCAGTGCGCTGTTGTGAAATTTCCAAGCGCTCCCATCCAGCTCCCTCTCTTCATTTCCTGTCCTTGGTGCAACCTCTTGTCCTTTCGACTGGTTTACAAGGGAAATCTCAAATTTCCTCGCAAGAACTTCTTCCTTCTTTGGATGGTTGAGAGCTTGAACGGTGACAGGCGTAAGGCTCATTCTTCGCTTTATGCGAGTCATCAACCCGCTCCGCACTCTAATTCTGGATTATTTCTCGGAAGCAACGGATATCAGAGTCACAATGTTAGAAGACCTTTACAACAATCACCAGCAGGTAGTCCGGATCAAGCCAGTTCGCTAGTTCAGTACCTTAATGCAGAGAGGATCAATGCATCGCTGAGGAAATCCCTGGTTTTCTTCGTTCAGTTGACTGCTAAGTTTCCTCTGGTCATCGTCTTTCTCCTCATCGTGCTCTACGCCATACCTGCAAGCGCTGCAATTCTGGTTCTGTACATTCTCGTCACAATCTTGTTCGCCCTGCCTTCCTTCTTGATACTTTACTTCGCATACCCAAGCTTGGATTGGCTCATCAGGGAAATCATCAATTGAGCTCCAGAGATGACAAGTTTCAAGTTGGGGCATTATGGCATGTACCAATCATCCATAATTCAAATGTTATGTGTTTTGGTAATGCAATTTTAGCTGCTACAAAATATTATGTGTTGTAGCGAACCTGCAGAATTCAAATGTGATGTGTTTTAGTGATGCATTTTGATAATGTTGCTTAATAATTTATCATCAATGGATTTCTGTATTAATTTCCAGAACACTTCAGCAGAATCTAGTTTTTAGTTTTTCCTTATTTTTTATTATTATTATTTTTTTTTGGTGAATGGGTTAATTTGTTTGAAAACCTGTGTAAGGATGTTGAGACTGGTTTAGTTGTACTAAAGTGTTTATTTGATTTGGTCACTATAAATTATACTGTGTCACGAGTACTGTTCCATGCTTGTATAAGAATTAAATCTTAGAATTGCCTCTGGACCATTCAAATGTGGCCAATTTTGTAACAAAATTTTGCAGAAAATTGATAAAAAAAAGTGGCCTCGTGTATTAATCATGGCAAAAATGACCCAAATTTAATATATGGATTACGTAAAACTGATCTCAATGTAAACCCTATAGGTACCAATTAATTGTGATGATAGCATCACAAATTTTAGGGGATGTTTGAAATCAGTTTATGTTTTTTTTATTTTTAATTTGTATTTATTTATTTTATTTTTATTTTATTTATTTGCATTTTTGCACAACAAAAGTATGTTTGGTGTTCTTACGATTTTTTTTTAAAAACAAAAATCGAAAGAATGTTTGGTTTTATCAAAATTTCTTCTAATTTTCATCCATATACTCATAGTATTTTTTTTTTATTATTATTTTAGCTCATTTTATTATATATCATAATATTGATTCATTTAAAATTAGAAAGAGAATTCTTTACTCCGATTAAAACAATTTTGTGTTAGAATATTGTAATTATGAAAAATTTCTGTAATATGTAATTTATTTTAAAATTGGTATGTTGTATTATTAATTAATTAACTTTATATTATACTAATTTTAAAATAAATTTTAGCCAATTCAAGGGACATATTGCTCATCATTAAATTTCGTCATCTAAATTCTCCCAATCCCTTGTTCATCATGGGATACTATCTAGAGCAAATTTAAGACTTATAATGAATGTCGGCCAATTGGTCAAATCAATTAAATTAGATACGATTTGTCTTTATTTTTATTTTATTTATTTTGTTTTTTTAATTTATTGAACAAATATATTAGATGTCAACATCTTCTTTGATCCCATATTACTCACACTAAAATATGATGTTCTATTAAATCAAGTAAAATATGGCTAAAGATAATGTTTTATAGATCATGGTCAACTCTTATCTATCTTCTAATTTTAAAATTATCAAAATGTTGTTAATCATTATCTATAAATATCCCCATAAATCAAGGTAAGTCTCTCTCTCTCTCTCTCTCTCTCATATTGCTAAAAATGAAATTTTAAAATTTAATATTATTTTAAAATGAGTACAATACATTAATAACTATTTCATTCTAATAAAAATCCATTTTCTCTATGGGGTATCTCATAAAATTCATATGAGCAGCCAGACTGTTCATTGTGGACAATTGCCCACCCTAGATTTGGATTTCACTCTGTAAATATTGAAATTAATATTTTTTTTCTTATGTAACTAAGGAAGTTTAGCAAGTATACCTCTCTCAATAAATTATTTTGTTCATTACTTAATATATATATATATATATATATATATATATATAAGAAATCGTTATTTATAGCTTATCGATCCAACTACAAATATCGATTTCTCACGCGCTTATCCGAACCGTCCGCACCATCAGCAGAGGCTCGAACCCGTGACCTTTAGGCGACTTACAGTGAACCCCGCCCAAACCACTAGCTCACTTGCTGCGTGCACGTGCGTACGCGCGCACACACACAGTATATATATATATATATATATATATATATATATATATATATATATATATATTGTATTTTACCCATCCTAAAAAATAAAGCCTATTCCACCCCTACAAATGAGTCTCATAAATTTTGCTTAGCCTAAATAAATATGATTATAAAAATTGGCAAAATCATTTCATTTCTTTAAACATATTGAAGTTTTGAAATATATTTATCACTTAAAATATTCTTTAATCATAAAATTTTTTCAGTTACTTCTAACTCAAGCTATTGGTCAACCAAGCAACAAAAGAAGAATGAGAGGAACAACCTTTACTAAATGTAGACTAAACAAAGACCAATTTTGGGTAAATCAAACAACTAACCACACTTCCTTTAGACCTTTCGGTTCCCCCCCTCCTTTCTCGCGCTCTCCGTTTGCCTCCTCTCCCAATCTTTATTAGTCAGCCTTCCCTGCCCCCAAGCTGGCATCTCCAATAAAGAAAAGGGCCTCTTTTGTTACCTTTACGCTTGGGTGAAGATGAAGGGGGAGATGGTGGAGGAGGAGGAAGCTGGGCCTTCCCCATTGTTTGGCATACCCATTTCTTCACTTCTTCGTTAAGGAATTTGTCTGAAAGGCGTCGCCTTTACTATCATTTCCATCTATTTTTCTCTTTTATGGAATCAGTGAGACCAAAGAGATTTTATTGCGCGCATGTCCACCTCTGATTGTGCCATTTTATACGACGTTTTAAAGGTATGATCTTTCTCATCATATAATTCATATGAACAGAGGTAAAATCACTAAAAGTTAGATTTTTCTCAGTAAATATTGAAATTTTATATTTATTTCTTATATAACTTAGGGAATTTAGTAAGTTTACCCCCTCCCAATACATTATTTTGCACAATGCTTAAAAAATACAATTTTTTTTATTTTGCTCGTCCTAAGAAAATTTTTGCACCTCATATAGTTTTGCATCAGGAATCCAAACACGGACTGTCCAATGTACATGCAGGCCAACTCATATATTAAATTAATTTATTTTATTAAGATGAGTCTATTTGTACATGTGACAGACCCTGATTGATGTCTTAATACAAAACTACATCAAAACTCCTAACACAAAACTGCACGAGAATAATTTTTCCCTAAGAAATAAGTTAATTCCGCCACTGCAGATGAGCCTCATAAATTTTGATTGACGTAGATGAAAATTTGAGCCGCACATAAAATTTAATTATTTGTTATTGAAGTTTTAAGAAGATTTTATTGCTTGAAATATTTCTTAATCATAAAATTTTGCAATTACTTCCAACTTAGGCAGTTGATCAAACAGCCAACCAAAAAATCCCTCTTAATTCTGCGTTTAAATCCATCATCGCCTTTGTTCTCAATTCACAAGTTTCTATTACTTTGTCTTAAACAAGAAAAAATATTACATCAACGGCTGCGATACATATGTTCTTCTTAAAGGACCGTTTGTTTGTTAAGAAAATGAGATACAACGTAAACGATTTTATAAAATACTATGATTATAACATGTTTGAAATATTTTAAAAAGGAGTGGCAGCTGACCAACCTAACAGCTGACCGTTCTGCTCCCCCCTCCACTCTCGCGCGGCAAAACCAGACCCCGCCCTTCCCGAAAGCCTTGCTACCTGCCGGTTTCACCTAAAACCATCGCCTTTGTGACGGAAAGGTCGCCATACAAGTCGCGGTTAGAGCTGGGAAGGCAGGGACTGGATCTCAACTTAGTAAGACCTCCAAAACTCCCATCTTTCTCCTCCTTCCGCTCCCCTCCTACGAGAAACGATTGACGAAGGTAACGCTCTCTCTCTCTCTCCCTCTCTCTATCTCGCTTTCCCCACCTTTAGCTTCTCTAAATCCCGTAAATCCGTCTTCCAACGGGATTTACAAATGCCTTTCTTGCAAAGCTTGGTTTTTGTTGTTGCTTCTGTTCCTGAAATCAAACGGGATTTGATTAAACGGTGTTTGTCTTTTGGAAAACGTGGAGAGTGGATCTTGAGGGACTGCTTTATGGCGTTGCATGGATTTTGAAATGAGCAATCTTTGTTGTTCCAGTCATTTTTATTCTTGGATGACTGTCAGTTTCTTTTGCTTGAATACGTTCTGCTCTTAGGAGGAATTCCTTCTAAAATTGATGTTTTTTCTCACCTTTTCTATGGCAGCCACCAACCTCGATGCCCTTTTTTATTCTGTCTATTGAAAGCGTGAACTGAAGGTGATTGGAATTTGTAATATTTTGTTTATATATTATATAGAAAAGCCCTTAATTACTTCAGTGAGCACCAAAAGTGTTCTGTATTTGATTTCAGTGTTTGCAGATTTAGTTTCTGCTTTCTCTTGACATGTAGCCTTGTTTTATTTGATGACTTAAAAAACTCCTTTTCATATGATCCTGCCTAAATCTATTCAGAGATTAGGCTTTGAGCGTTGATTTGTTTCTTTGATTATTTTAAGCTGGTTTGAATGAAATTATCAATCCTAGAATCAACACAAGCTTTGTTAAGAATGTATTGCAAAAGTATTATTTTGCAATCAATCATCTTTACCTTCTGAAATTAGAGTAATATCAGTATGATTTGAGAATTATTTAAGTGCTTTCAGTATGCTATAAAAGTGCCATTTGTTGAAGTCTGAAGAACCGCTGGCCTCTTGTATTTTAACTTCCCTGCAGCTCGACATATGTTGTTTTTATCAAGCATGTAGGGTGCTTTAATATGTCAAGAGAAAGCAGACCATTATTATTAGTTTGAATTAGTTTATTTTCTTAAATATCTGCTGTTGCAGTCCTAATCCATGCTTAGCCGGCTTATGAAAGAAAATGAATTTTTTTTCAGTTAGCTTTACATTGTCTTCTTGACTTTTCCTTTGTGGTTTGAATGATAGTCGACTTCTATTAAAGGAAGATTTATATACATATGACTCAAACTCCTACGTATTTACATATCTAACACCTATACTTTAATTTTTAATTGCATACCATCTTACTTTTACATATGAAAGGATGTATTTCACTTTTTAAAAGTGAAACTAGTGGTATTGGGTATTTTTTATGTGATATGAAAGATTTGGATGATATAAATGTAGAAAGTAAAGTTAAGGTGTTAGATATGTAAGTATATAGGAATTGAATGGTATGCATGTAAATGCCTCCTCCATTAAAACATGATCACATGTTGCTTGACCTTTCAGGTGTGTTTTTTTGACATTGCAGAACTTAATCTTTCGCCCTTAGGAATGAGGTTCTAAAATGGACAACACTCATGTGGAATCGGAAGTCATCTCCTTGAACTCATCGAATAAAATGTCCAAAGATGGGGTGAAGATAAGATGTCGCAGTCCATTATTGCTTTCAAATAGCTTCGGCAAAGTTCGCTCTCGATATCTCAGTGAACCTACAGGTTCCTGCCATAGTTTATGTAAGTATGGGAGGAAACACGAGTCTGAACCTGAGGAAAAAAGTCTCACTTTTAGAAGATTCATGGCAAATAGTATTGATTTTGTGAAAGGTCCAACTTCTGTTGACACTAAGAATAAAATTTTGATTAAGATGGACTGTTCTGGTAAAGACAAAGTAGTGGAGCAAAATATTCAGCCAAAGGAAGTTGGGATATCTGATAAGTCTGTGAATACTAATCTTGTAACTTTATTATCGAAACATCGAAGGGCCGTATCTTCTCCACAGTTCATGCTTTCAGAAGAACTGGAGCGGCGAACTGGATCATTAGCTAAGAAAATTGGGCTGCTTGATGATTCCATGAACATTGTTTCAGAGACTCGCTCACCTACTCATAAAAGAATTGAATCTTTTGAGGAGATTATTCCTAGAAACTCCGAGAAGAAGATTCAGCCACAAGTTGAAGATGATGAAAATGCTCAGATGAACAATGTTGATTCAGAAAAAATTATCAAAGTTGACTCTCTGGCTCTTTTATTTGAAGGTAAAAGCAATGAAATTTCTCCACAAGGGATTCTCCCTGAATTTCCAGATAATGAAATAATTCATGAGAAATTTTCAAATGGTAGCAATAACAAGAAACAGGCAAATCAACCTAAAGCTTCATCATTGCCAAAATCAACTCCTTTAAAAAGCAACATTCTCAAACAGAAGAACTCATCAGCTTCCACTGAAGCTGAGTCTGGAGGCAACACAACACTAGAAGTGATCAAACAAAAGAATTCAGTTATCATGAAAAAATCTGCATCTTTTAAGCTTCAAACTACTAATACAAATGAGTCACTTCTTTCTAGAAAAGCAAATACTTCTGCAGTGCCTGCAATACCCTTGAATGTGAGGACTCCATTGATGAGGTCCCAATCTCAATTGAATACTTCCAAAAGCATGAATAATAGGATGAATCGGGAAGAAAAAAGGCCGAACAGTAATGAAAAGCCTGAAGTTGGGGAAATGAAGTTATTGAAGCCTCAAAAGACTCATATTTCTTCTACTGTACCCGCCTCTAGTACTGCTTCAAGAAAAGAAGATAAGAGGCATGCAATAAGGACACCAGCTGCTCTGCAACCGGCTAACAACTCTTCCTCTCCTTACAAATTAAAATTTAAAAGAGGCAAAGTGCTTGACCTCAGAACACCTGACAGTACTGCCCCTAAAAGGCTTAGATTCAATCGAGGGAGGGTCCTTAGTGAAAGTTCCAATGCTGAAGCCACAAAGAGAATCTTCAGGAGAAAGCGAGACATTGGAGGCTCCAAAGAACATAACTCAGAAGCTCAAGCCGCCATGACGAAGAAGGTCAATTCAAAAGCCAAAACAGCCATTTTTAAGTATCAAGATGCAGAGGAGAAGAAGGAGATTCGAGGCCTTTTCAATTATGTGATTGAGGAAACAGCAAGCAAGCTTGTTGAGACCAGGAAGAGTAAGGTGAAAGCCTTAGTGGGTGCTTTCGAGACTGTGATTTCGCTCCAGGAAGCCAAACCAGCATCATTGGTATGACTTGCCTGTTTAATTGCATGCTCTTGTTCAAATTTCTAATAAATGTCTGGTATAATGTAAAAATATCTAAAATTGCTCTTATATGTATTAAATAAGACTGGAACTGTATATCTTTTGTGGGAAGGCTTGTGTTAATATTATTTGTATTAATATGCTCTTAAATGTATTTTTTCTATGAAAAATTTGTACAATCTTATAAAATGTTAATTGTGTGTTATTGTTTATATTAGATCTCCTTTTTCATTCTGAAAGTTGAATTATGAATTTTTAGTATGGCGAGACCTATGCAATATGTGATATACAAAGCTTGGTTATTGATCTTACATGTGGGGATGGTAGAGGTGTTACTCAAAATGAGTAGAGCCACATCTTAGTTAATAAAAACTTTACTTATGAAAAAATGAGTTTAAATATTGATAACAAGGAATACATTTATATACCTATGAAAATTGTTCATCTCAAAAAAAGAAAACTGATAAGTCTAAATATTATTATTTTATATAAATTTTTATCTTTACTTCCAGTCATTAATTTTAGTTTAATTTTTTCTTTTCTAATCCTTTTACATCTAATTTTGTTTACTCTAACTCAGTAAAGTAACAGAAGCAATTAAGACAATCTTTAAGCATGGCACTTCTCTCGAAATATTTGTTGCATTAAGTTATTTTTACAATGAAACTTGAAGAAAACCATTGCTTAGTGGATAAATCAGAAACAGAAACATTTATGGCGTATTTTCACGGCTGACTGCATCTTCTTTGCTTTCTCCTTTGCCATTAATTCATCTCTTCGTTTTGTATCATCTGCCACTGCTCTTGCTCCTGAAGCAATCATGTCAATCCTTTTCATTTCTTCACGGAATTCTTGTAATATTCGAGTGCGCTTCAGTTCCAATTTCCTCTGAAATGCCCATTTTGAATATGTTGTTAGCAAATAAAATCTTCATGCGAAGGTAAAATCAAACAATTTCATTGATTTCGGATACTTCTGAAAATTTTGAGTACCAAAATTTTGAGACATGATAGTCTTTTCATTTTTAATTTAAACATCTTATTTCTAGCCATCCGATCAAAATCAAAGGGCTAAAATTCGTTAATTTTAGAGTTGGTCGGTTATTTGCAAATCTTTTAGAATTGTGTAGAAAAAGATTTGAGCTTGGGCTGAACCCGTCGAATGACCTGTTCACATTGAACAGGTCTTAAAACCAGGTCTTTTGTTTTTGAAATTTAGATTCGAAGGGATCAACTTTAGTTAGTAGGCCATGTTAAACCTCTTTTCTTTCCATTCGGCGTTTGGCTTTCACCTTCTTATCATTCTCCCATTGCAAAATTGTGTTGTTCATCTTTTCGTGCCTGAAATTTATTATGTCGAAAACATTTTCAGTTACTAACAATAAATTCCATGAAACCAAGCATTCAAACAGACATAAATAATCTGTTGTATGTTAGCTACCTTTTCCTTATTTTCTCCATTTTTGCCTGCTCCCAAAGGTTTGCTTTTTTTAGGCCATCTGTTGACTGAGTTTTATCCCCATCAGGAAATCCATAGCTAGAATATGGGGGCATGAGTTGTTTTGTGTGTGGGGTCTTTTTAACGCTTGGAGTTGAACTCATTGTCTTTTCCTTCAGATTTGCAGCAGATTCCTGTTTCATTCTTTCATCTAATGTTGATAACTTCCTCTTGAAACTATCACCTGAACATGAGAGTATCAATAGTTTAAGGGTTTTCTTTTTCTTTTCATGCAGAGACAAAAAAATTCTCTTATTTTTTCTTTTATCTTTTACTTGATGCCACTTCTTTGTTCTTCACAGCTAAAGTTTGTTCCTTTCAAATGAAAACAATTGAAATTAGGATTTTATGGAAAAAAGGAAGCTGACCTGCTACTCTGCCACCATCTTCTTCTTCTTCTGCCTTGGCACTGAACCATCTGGAAAATTTTCTTTTCTCTGTTGACCTTTTCATGCTATCCTCCTTTCTGCTTTTGGTCTTGGTAAGTGAGCTTTCAAGTTCATCACTTTTCTTTTTCTTGCCTAGGAGTCCCTTTTCGTCCTCCAACATGATAGCGTATGCAGCAGCTGCAATGGCTGCCCCAAACTCAAGATCAGCAGAATCATCTTCCTCATCCTTTTGGCTAGAAAATGGTTGCCGGTACCAGGATGTTGCCGCCGCCTTCTCTGCACAGATGAGCCATAAAGTTTTCTTTCTTGCTTCTATGTGGACCTTTATTAGCTTATTAGTTCGGGAGATATAAGTTTCTTCGTTCGATTTGAATTTTTCATTATGCCAAAAAATTTCATTTTGATTTATTCACATGTAGAATCAATAGGAAAGATCCATAAAAAAATAAGCAGAAATAGAATCAAAAGTGTAAGAGGTCCTCAAAATGTCTTCTTTGTATGAGTACCTTTCTTGAAGGGTGATAATCTTCCTTCCCGGGTAGCGTATGACTCTTCCTGGTTTTCATCAGAAAACTTTACCCTATGATGGAAATTATATTTAATCAATCATAGCTAAGTTCTTTCACCTTCAGTCATCTAGCATATGATTTCACTAACAGAAAAGAAGCGAAAGCAAAGTCATTGCAAGCAAGATATAGCTTAAATCTGTAAAAGATATAGCATATGATTCTACTCTGATGATGAATAATCTTAAACCCTATTATTTAAAACAAAGAAGATGAAATACCTTAGTTGTTTAAGCAGACTGTCCATACCTAATGTTGCACAGCAAATGTCTCAAACCTGTTATTCTTGAATTAATGGCATCTTCTCCCCCAGAAGAAGATAAAAAAATTCTGAATCTGTCAGCAGAACAACCTTCAGAACATAGCCAATATTTGGCTTATTTCTTGATGAGGAAAAAAGCAAGTTTGCTCAGCAAAGTGAGGCATTGTTTGTTCTGCAAGTATCTACTTGAAGCAGGGATGAAGACAGGGATGCCTTTTCTATTTGAGTATTCTTCTTTAGAAAATATTACCAGATCACAGCATTTTGCTTTTGCAGCTTGCTTTTGTTGCCTTAGGCAATGAATTATGGGACTGTCTTTCTTTTTTTTATTTGCTTTCTGTTGGTTATTTTATAATATGAAGATTTGCATACATACCATTTAATTTGTACATCTTTACATATCTTACTTCTGAACTTTAATTTTTAAATGTATGCAGCCTTACTTATTATGAAAAATGTGTATTTAAAATTTTTTTAAGTTAAAATTGTGATTTTTTTTGAAGTGATATGAAAGATTTGGGCGGTATAAATGTAAAAAAGTAATGTTGAGGTGTTGGATATGTAAATACATAGGAATTAGGCGGTATGTATGTAAATGCAGCACCTATTTTACATTATTATAGTATGCACTGAAAGAGTAGAACCAAAGAACCATCTTGTTGTCCTCATAGCAATATTGGTATATCATGGACTAGAACACTACAAATATCTTTTACAAAATTGCATATGAACTATTTGAGAATTCATGTCTGTAATTTTGTAACTTTGTTTTGTAAAATGCAATTTCTTAAAGAGGTGGCGAGCAATTTTTGTAAGTAATTTGTTTTTAAGCATATCGAGATTCTCTCGTTCGATAACTATAAACTGATTATGATTCCCAATGCTCTCTCTCTCTCATTATGTTATTTTCATTACGTGCGATTCATAGACAAAATGAAATTTAACAATTAAATTATTATAATTTTTGAATTTTGATTATGGAGTATTATGATAATCGCATACATGACATCTAATGAGAATAATAATGGCGAATGTATAAGTGTAAGATGTTATTGGTCATGTTGTATGCAATATGTGTCACTGATAGGTGTGTAAACGAGCCGAACACGAGCAAGCCCAGGCTCAGCTCGTATTGGGCTCATTTATATTTCGAACACAAAAAGTGTGTTTGTGCTCAGCTCGTTCGCTTAGCAAGTCGAACACGTGCTGTTCGCGAATAAAGAGTCGTTTTGACAGCTTTAATCACACAGTCAAAAAATGTTAAAGGTTAGGGCAAGTTTTAAATCTGATTTTTATATTAAAATATCATTTAATATATATATTATTCTATTTTTAAATTATTAATTTTTAATTGATTATAATTTTTTATAGTATTTAACTTAGCGAACGAATCGAACACGAGCTTCTTACCGAACACGAGCAGCTCGCGAACAACGAGCCATTTTGACAGCCCTAATTACTCATTTGATAATAAATAAATAAATTAATTAAAGTTCATTTTACTTGAAAGAAGTCCAGTCATTCATTTTTCAAATAAAAATGTATTATATTTATTTTTCTTAATTTTATTTAGCAACTTAATTAAAATAGATCTTAATTTATCTTTTTTCTGGGTATATTTTTTCTAGGGTGGCAGTGCTCCTATTTAAAGTTATGTTTACCTCCATTACATTGTAATTTTCTAATGTAATTTATAGTTTTTATTAAATATATTTACATATATAACACATAAAAGTCAATTTTTACATATGACCACTTAATTTCTATTCATTTACTTATATAACACCTATATTTCAATTTTTACTTTAGTATAATTGCAATATTTCACATTTTAGGAGTTTAAATAACGATATTTTTTATGTGATATGAAAGGTTTCAGTGGTATAAATATAAAAAGTAAAATTTAGTTGTTAGATATATAAATACATAGGAATTGGGTGGTATGTTTGTAAAAGTAATTTTTAAAGAAAACTTTATATTTCTAGCACACAATTAGTACGTATTTATATATCTCACACATAGATTTTTCATATTTATATAATTATCATTTTAGTGTTTCAATTTATGCATATAAATTAGGCTTTTTTTTTAAAGTTAGAATAATGCTATTTTCTGCTTCCGATAGCGGCCGAGTGCGCAGTTTGCAGGGAGCACGAATTTGAGAGCGGTTCTTCACTTCTTCGGTGCCATTGCAAGGGAAGGATAGCACTGAAATTTCATCCCATTCCTCCACTTAGCGAGATGATGACACTACAGATATGGTACTACAGGTCGACGCCATTTTCTAGATGCCCGACAACTGCTTGTTTGAATTCCTCAGTGATCTTAGCATCCCGCAGTTTCAAATCTATCTCTACTTCAAGTTTTATTTTCTGAAAATAGTGATTTTCTTACGTACAGACATAAAAAAAAGGAAATTTGACGGTTAGTCAGAGCGGCGATGCTTCGATTTTACTCCCCAATTTCTTCCTCATCTTGTGGTTTTCTAGTAGAAAGCAAGCCGAGTAGAAAGCATAGAATCCCTGATATAAGATGTTTCTATTGGGACATGGAAATTTTTGGCTCGATTACACACAGGAGTTTTTTGCAATTTTCTTGCACACATTGTTTGCTTTCATTTCCAATGATCGGTGGAACTGATTTTAGAAGTATTCGTAAACCTTATATTGTGCAAAGGAGACGCCTTGCTGCACAATCCAGCTTTCATTCTGGTTTAGTTGGCCAAGCAGAAACAGGATTGGTGCTTTTGGATAGAATAGAAAATGAGAAATTTAGCGTAAGTGAATCTCATAAACAGCAGATGCCCGAGGAGCTTGATAATGTGCCCTCCTCTAACCTTCAAAGTAGATTCAAGATATCTGAACTTAAGGTACAATTTTTGGAGGAGAGAGATGAAGATATATTGTCCAAAAGAATTTTGAGCCTCAGTAAATCTAACAAGGTCAGAAGTGCACTAGAGTTGTATCTCTCTATGGATACTGCCGGCCTTAGAACCACTGTGCATGCTTGTAACTCTTTGCTGGCTTGTCTTATCCGTAACAGGTACATTGATGACGCCGTGGTAATTTTCGAGATGATGAGGAAGAAGGGGTTGCTTACTGGCCATACTTACAGTTTAGTACTCAAAGCTGTTGCTGATTTTCAAGGTTACAAACCAGCCATGGAAATTTTCAGTTCATTAGAAGATGAGGGAGTATCTAAACATATATTTGATATAATTGTATACAATACAATGATATCAATCTGTGGGAAAGTTAAAAACTGGGTTGAGACAGACAGGATTTGGAGAAAATTCAAGCAGAATAACTTGAATGGAACAATGATCACTTATTCTTTATTAATCAGCACATTTGTACAGTGTGGTATCTCTGAACTAGCTCTTGAAGCTTACCATGAAATGATTACGAAAGGATTGGTGCCAGATGAGGACATTATGAAGGCAATTGTTGCTTCCTGCACTAGGGATGGAAAGTGGGATTTGGCTTTTAACATGCTTAGAAAGATGCTGGAAAGTGGCATAAAGCCTACTGTAATAACCTATAACTCAGTGATAAATTGTCTTGGGAATGCTGGCAAAGAAGCTCTTGCCTTCAAAGTTTATGAGTTCATGAAACGTTCTGGGATGAAAACTGATGTTTGTACATGGAGTGCACTGCTCAGTGCTCTATATACAAGTAAGCGATATGCCGATGTGCTCAGACTATTCGAGAGTTTTAGAGCTTTACCAGCTTCTTCGTCATATTGTCGGTTATACAACATAGCTTTGATGTCATGCCATAGACTTGGGTTATGGGAACGTTCTCTGCAGCTTTTATGGCAAATGGAAAATAGCGGAATGGCGATTTCGACTAAATCTTATAATTATGTCATTCGAGCTTGTGAAACTGCAAGGAAACCTGATGTTGCGTTACAAGTCTATCAGCATATGATTGATCAGAAGCGAACGCCTGATACGTTCACGTACTTATCACTAATAAGAGCTTGCATCTGGGGATCTTTGTGGACAGAAGTGGAAAACATTTTAGAGGTACTGTGAATTTTTCAAGGCGTTACATGTATAAAAGTGTAATTAATCTATTCCAAATGTAATTTTTTTGAGTCCTGTCATTTCAGAATCATTAAATGGGAAAATAGAAAAATAACTTCTATTTAGTGGTTTTAAGAATTAATAGAACAAAACATCGAAGTGCATCCTATGCTATGGAAAAAAGGTGAAACTCGAATCATCAAGTTGTCTTTTTCAAAGAAGTTCATAAGGCAAAGCTACTAGTAAGATTTGCATCAAATCATGAGAAGTTGGTTCTCTGATAAAACCATTGATATTGAAGAGAATGTTTTTTGGATTTTATGGTTTTTTGATCGTCATTCAACATCATACAATGGAGATCAAAGCTTCAGAAGCTAGATTGTTGAATTGAATTGTCAAATTACAAAATCAATTTGAATTTGAAAATTATATTTTATTTTGAATATTTTGTATTTCAACTTATGCTCAGGTTAGAATAATTCATGCCTCATTCAGGATTGGATCATTACAATTCCAATGGAAATTGCCTATTTATAGGCTCAAAATCCTACAGTGAAAGCAATAAAAAAATCTTAGATTCTCCAAATAAAATCTCTTCCTTCCCATTTCAATGTTCTTTGACCAGTTTGCTCGTACTCTCTATTCTTTGCTCTGCCTTTATGGCAATCGTCAATGCCTAGACTCTACTTCATCGTTGCTTCTCTTTTAAGCTTGTCATTTTTTCATTGCTTGTTGTTGCAACCGCCTGTTAACTGATGCTTGTTGTGTTTGCTTCCACTTTAGTTATCACGTGTTAGTTCACTATATTTATTGTCTCTTGGCTTTCCAAACACTAAATGAAAGGGATGTGTAAGGCTTCTTTTTGCTTCAAAGTGGCAAAGTGAGGCTTTTAATGACCAGAGTATTCATGACTTGTATATCATAACACATATATTATGTGGATACAAACGTCATTTAATTAGTCAAACTCAAACCACATGCGATAATAATTTTAACAAATTTATTATCCATTTGATAGTAATAATTTTATCTCTCTGAAAACCAAAGAATAATCAATGATATAAATAGTGAAGTAATGAAAAAAATACTTAAAAATCAAAATACTCATATAATTGCGAGACTAACTAAAGATTGAGAGGTGAGCACAACATGAAATGAAAGAGTGTGAATGTGATGCGTTAAGAAACATTATCGAGGAGAAGCTTGTGAGAAGCATATAAGAAAACTAGCATGCAAGAGAAGATGAAATGAATTGCTAAGAATGAATGAATATAGCGGGAGTGAATAGATAACTAAAGAGCAATAACATTATGCTAAAAAAACAATGAGTAGAAGTAAACATTTGTGTGGAATTATAACGGCGGATGTTGAACCGAACTGTAAAGTTTGAACCTAGATTTTGTTCCGACTTCTGAACCTAAGCCTGGCACATTGCGCTATGACACAAAGTAGGAATGACTCTGGTAATTTGATGCTAGATTTCACTTCACAGACAAGTAATATGCATGGGCAGCACATTACTTTGCTTCCATTTTAAAGCATATTTTTAATAATGTTGATTGTCGTTAAAGTTACCTACTAATGCTATTTGATTGTTCTAATCTATTTGTGAATTCCAAATTAAATTTAAAAAGAAATGTGTGTGAAACTGTGCCGAAAGGATACAAAAGGAAGATAAGTGCAAGTGTTTCTTAAGTTGGAAATTTATTGTTAGCAAAAACATAATGCAAAAAAGAAGCTTGGCTTACTTTCTAGTCAATTAGGTATTAGACCACTAATCCTTAGTGTATGATACAAATGAAAAAAATGATATAATGACACAAGAGACCTGCTTCTTATCTTGAAGATGCATTGAAAGCAAGGAAACAGATGGACAAGTAGAAAAAGAGGAGGAAGAAAGCCAACTAATGGCTAACAATAATTCTACCATGAATCTAGCCAATTAATTATCTAGATTGATGGATCAAATTACCATTATGTTGGATGGTTGGGGATGAAAAAAACTACTACTATTGTGATTGGCAGTCTGATTTACATTCCTCCTCTCTTTCTGTTCCATACGAAATTCAAACATGAATGAATGAAAATGTGGCTATCACTCATGATGGAAGGATATGGACGATAAAGAAGAAGCCAAGATAGAGATTACTATATCTGATGGGACGGTCGATGTCGAGAACTGGATGCATGAATTGAGTAGTTGGAGACTTACTTCACTTTGTACGAGTATGGCAACCATGCCCTAACATAGAGTGATTTCAGCTAAATATTAAATGATCTCGGAGATGCTCAAGCAGCCAATGCATTGATGGCTTTATCCTGTAGGTTATGTAAAAGTTTGGTGGAAGAAGTGATTTCGTTTGAGAAAGTGCCAAGGGCAATCTGTCTGAAGCACACCATATAGCTCCGCTGACAGGTAAGTACTTTGGAAATAAATTTTGGGGATGTACAAATGCTGACAAAATGTGTTTTAAGACTTTAATTTCAAATTTAAAAAATGAACTCTGCTGTTTCTAACTGTTGATCTCAATTAGGCCATAAATTGCAAGAACCACGAAAGAAGTTAGTTCCCTTTTTACCTAAACAAAGGAGTAAAACAAGAACAATAATGGCCCTATCTCATATAAAAGCCTGTAACCATATATGAATCTGTACTAACAATTCTGAATTTTTTGATATTATATGAGTCTATGTTTGTATTGCCATGCTCTGTGTTTGCATTGATTTTTATCCTCTCCTCTGTTTAGATATTTGAATGCTTGTCATCAATAATCAAATTCTGAACTTATTTATCTTTAATACAACAGTTTATTCCGGTAGATGCTTCCCTCTATAATGCACTTGTACAAGGATTTTGTTTGCGGGGCAAGATTCTCCTAGCAAAGCAAATGTACACAAAAATGCGCAGCATTGGACTCAAGTCAGATGGGAAAACAAGAGCTATGATGCTTCAACATTTACCAGTCATGCGGCATATTAGGTGAATATTTAGTTCCATGGTCTAGAATTGTGTTGTTTATTGTTGTAAAAAACAAAAAAAGATTCAAAGTATCATGAGTTAACGTATTGTAAAAATCACTTTCCTTTAAAGATATGAAGATTATTATTAATATTCTTCATTGAATTTTATTAAAATCTATGTTACCATGTTGGATATCTGGGTAAGAATCTCATAGAAACTAAAAACTAGTGATATAGAATGATCTTTAATCAATTAAGCAAATAAGAAATTTGGTAAACTACTTATTAATCTGATATACTCTCTAATGCTTTATTTTCAATTCTAAGAGCTTTTCTCAAGCATAAAATTTTACTTAATTAATTTTTATTATAAATCTTTGAGTTTAGCTCTACGGTTTTACCTGGGTTATTGGTTGATTTGGGAGTATATTTTGGTATACACATCTATCTCCAAAATAATATTAAACATCTATTATGTACATAATAATTTGATCCAATATTCACATTTTTTCTATTGTACTTTATGAGATTTCATCTGAAACAAAAATTATAGTCCATGTGAAGAGAAGCTTTTGATATGGATTTTATTTTAAAACAATTGCACTAAAGATAGAAATTGTTTTAATCTAGGACAACCAAATCTAAGCACCACAAAGATGTGATGGAGAAATGTCAAATAGTCTCATGGGTAAGAACCCTATAATTTAAATGAACTCAGTTAAGAATGAACTACATTCATGAGGCTAGAAGGTACAAATAATTCATCATTACATGCATTTGGAGTAAAAATAAAACGAACATAAAACAATATTCAAAATCTATTTTTAAAAGCAACAATCAAGGAGAAGAATAAAGACGCCAAATTTGAACTAATATTTTTCAAAGAGAAAAATAAAGTGAAGCAAAGAAACTTTCTCACATTAATTGCAAGCAATAGTACTAGGAGCTATCACATACATGCGCACTCTCTCTCTTCTATTTGGTGACAGAAATAAGCATTGCAAGAAATCATTTTAAAGAAAATAAATGTTGTACCTCACTTGATCGCACGCTCATTCATGTTTGTTTGCGCCAAGTCATTGCCCAATAAATTTCTCATAAATCTCATGAAAGAAACCCCACAATCAACTAAATTAAAAAAATAATTAGGGTTTGAAGAAAAAATTAATAAAATTTGCTGATGGTTTAATTAATGTCTATTATTAATCTACATATCAAATATTCTATATTATTAAGGAAAAAATGAATAACTAAGTTTATACTTAAATGCCCAAAGCCTTCTTCTCAACTAAAGGCCCTAAAGTGTATTAACTGTTGCACAAATCTATCATGCCTAGGCATTGCATGAACTTGATGATATGGATCACCTTGGCAAGCATGTCAACAAGATTGTGCTTTATGCATAACTTCGAAATTTAAATTTCACCGTTCTAAACATTCTCTTTGATGAAATGATACCTAATATTATTATGCTTAATTCTTTCTCGAGCATTTAGTCTCTAGCCAAGTAAATAGTACTCGAACTATCACGTCAAGTTTTCTTTTCAAATCCAATTCTTCTACTAAACCTTTGAACTAAATATCCTTCTTAATTGTTTAAATACCACGTACGCTATCTTTGTATTGGCTAAAACATCAGTACAAAATTAAACTTTTAATTGATTGTACACACAAAGAAACTGAAAGCATACCTAGGCCTTGGCCTCCTGTCATGATCACCAACATAATTAGAATTTAAAATTCTTGTTGTATATTAAATCTTAGCATGTAGTGCCTCTGAGATACCTCAAAATCCATTTCATGGTTTTATTATGTGCTTGACCAACTTTGTCCATCCACCTGCTTAGAAAATCAATAATTTATTAATGTTCAAACCTTGTATGCACCATACTATCATAGTATACATAATACTACTAAATACACTAGCACAAGGCATTCTAGCCTACTATTCTTTTGTTTATTGGGGAAAAGATGACACTGATGTACAAAAATGATAAGCCTCAGTCTTCATAGTTAATCTTTCTAACACCTTTTCAGTATATATATATATATTTTTGAGATAGAATGCTTACCTCGTACTAATGTACAAAAATGATAAGCGTCAGTCTTCATAGTTAATCTTTCTAACACCTTTTCAGTATATATATATATTTTTGAGATAGAATGCTTACCTCGTACTAATGTTCAACTGGGAGATTGTTAAAATGTTTGGAGCTCAGCTTATCTTCTCATAACAGTTTGATTTCAAAGTCATTTTAACTTGATGAAAATATTGTCTGATTGTTAAGAAGTATGGAACTAAATTTTCTATGTTTATCACAGCCACTTTGATTTCAATGTCAATTTAAATCTATGAAAATCTTGAATAAGATTTGACAAAATGTATTTTTGATTTTCATGTTTGGCGGCTACCATACTTATTTATTTACTTACAATTTTGTTCTGTATATCTGCCCCCCATATGCTGCTTTATAAAAAGGAGATGAAATCAATAGTTGCAATTCATCACCTTTTCTTTTTCTCCATTCAGCTAGGAGTAGTGATGGAGGTCAAAGAAATAACAGATAGTGGAGCGATTGGAAGCTTGCAATTATCATAGTTTGTGTCATACAATGGGATTTCTTTATTAGATGGTTGACAATGGCCATTAATTTTTAAATATGATAGTTAGAAATTGGAGACTTCTTTAAGTGAAGATGAGACTGTCACAAGGGTGGTTATCAGTGAAGTGGTTTGGCCTAAGAGACGCGGACTTTTCTCTATCTTTAGTGATCATTGTCGATGGAGGAGTTATGCTGAAATTTGAAGAGAGAATATGAAAAAATATATGGAATTATATTAGTTAGATAAAAATTGAAGAAAATAATTCAGGACAATATTTGTATATAAATTAATGAATATTTATTTTTTATGTGATAATAAATGTAGGTGGATATTACCAATTCACATAAATTCTCAAGTGTTATTGTTTAATTTACCTCAGCCTATAAGAAGCAATAATTTATTCTGGCTATGGTGTTATCACATATTTTTGAGCTCCAAGCATAGCGGTGAGCTATCATCTAATCAATCATGCTCAACCTCAAATTTTACATCCTTTTTTAAACTGTAACCAAAATCATTAATCTATGCTAATTTATGTCGAAGCTGGTCTGACATGTTAATTTTGGCTTCCCTGCTAACAAAGAAACCAAATGACTTTATTGAGAAGTTATCTATAAAGCTAAGCATATATTTAGATCCACCCTTGTATCCAATACTGAGAGGCTCTAAAAGTCAGAATAAATATAGTTCAAAATACCTTTGATTCTGAGAACCATTGTTGGGAACTTCATTCTATAATGCTTTCCCAAAAGTATAATACTCATAAGACTTCAAAGCTCAGTCTTCTAACCAATAAATAAGCCACTCTTGCTCAACTCTGATGGGCCTTACTATGACATAACCCAAACCTTATTTCTCATTATTGATTCAGATCATTTGAGGAAAGAAATCGATGTTGCAACTATTATTATGTCGCCCTGGAAGAATTAGAGGTTGTCTTCTTTCTTTTTCTGGCATCAAAATTATGAAACTTGTGGAAATATATAATACTCCACTTTTAGCAGTGTATTTACAGCCAATGAAGCCCTAAAATCCCAAATAGATTATTTTTTTAAACTTGGATTATATTTGAATTCTCCTACGGTCCTCACAATTCTATGATGTGTCGTATCTAAGTTATCATATTTACAATAATATTTCAAGTCACGCACTCATGTCATTGCCCCTAAGGGCATGTATAGCATCAACATATTAATTCTTTCATAATGTTATATGATGTGATCGGTCAGAATCAATGATTCAATGGGTAGCAAAAGAACACAATAATCTCCAAATGTTAGAACTAAATATGATCCTTGTTTTTGCTCCTATTATGTTGATGTTGCTTCATAGCTAGACTTATGTATTTGATTTTATTCTCCTTTGACTTTTCTTACAATAATTTGCCTCAAAATTTTCATTGTTCATGAGCACAAACATTTCTTTTTTGTATTTTGATTTAGTTCTTTCTATCTCTCCCTCATTTTCTCCAAGCTTCTACGCAATCCCATAAATATCAAAATAAGAAAAGAAGCATGTAAGGAAATTTTCTAGATTCCAAAGTAGTTTTTTATAGTCTCTCTTCAAGATCTTGGCTTATATTATGCAGGATTACAAGATTGCTCGTAGTTATTTGTAAGCATGTGAATGTTTTTCACATGAAATTTACGTAGTTATTGCTTTATATAAAAATAATTGATGCCTTACTTTATTATTTATAGGGGTTACAAATTTTCTATCTGTTATGGAAAATCTCATCTCCCAAATTGAGGCTTATTAATTCGATAGCTTTTGGATCCATCTCTTTTTCTCATTTTTCTATTTTTAAAATCCTTCCTTTCAAAATTAAAGGACAAAGAGAAACTTACACTAGTTGCACTCAATTCTTATGTATTTACATATCCCACTCCCAAAATTTCATATTTACATGCACAACACTTTGGTGTTTTAAACCTATGCATGAAAAAGTGTATTTCACTTTTAAAAAGTGATAGTAGTGCTATTTTTTGTTTGCCATCATCTTCATTTTTCAAATATAAGTCATACCTCCCATTAAACTTCTGAGATTTGTATTTGGTACTGCTGAAAAAAGCTTTTATCTGTTGGATGACACCATCTCCTATGTATAATTAAGCTTTGGTTCAATTTGTTACAACAGAAGACTCAAGAAAAGATTCAAGTCTTTAAGATTTAATATAAAAATTCTACATTTGATCATTGTTAACAATTGATCACACTAATATTTTCACTTCTTCACACATTGGAACCATCAGAAATTTTATCTGTTATGTCAAAGGTGTGACTTTTATACTGAGAAATGCAGCTAGCTACTGTCCACTGTAATTTGATATAAACCTGAACGAGAAGGCTGAACCAGACAGAGATCTATATTAGCTTCAATGAATATGGTTGAAATCTGTAACAGCCACAATTCTCATCAACTATTCTATTAATCTTTAACAATACTAAATGTTCTTTTGGTTTTTTGGTAAAAGGAATAGAGACTAAAAGGTATGACTGTAAAAAGAAATAAAGTGTATTTGAAATATTTCAGAATTATTTTGTTGAGTGTAAAAATAATTGCAGGACTCGTGCTGATGATGATTATTGGAATAATGGAATTCAATGGGTTACTCTGCTGGATTTAGTTCTAAGTAATTCCAATCTTCATGTATTATCACTTCATATGTATCTATACCACCCTACCTATATATGAAATGATGTATTTTATTTTATTTTTTAAGTTAAAAGAGTGATAATTTTGATGTGATATAAGAAATTTGGGTTTTGTAAGTATAGAAAACAAAGTTTATGGGTTATATATCTAAATATGTAAGAATTTTGGTTCTATGTATGTATATGTCCCTTATTTTGATTGTTTAATTAACTAGATGGAACTACACAATGAAAATTGTTATAACAAATTAAAAATCTTCAGGAAAGTTGTATCATATTCCTTCTTGGAGGTATAATGTATGTTCATCATTCATACAAATGGTGTATGCATGGTCATAAATACGACATCGATACTCACTCACTGAGTGTAGATGATGTATTGATACAAATATAGGGACACATTTCTCAATCACTAAACTAAATGAGTTAACCATACATACATGCACCCATATACATACATGCATATATAACAAATTACACAAATAAATATGGTATGAAAATGCTCACATTCCGATGCAAATGTGATAAATTTCATTTATTTTGCAAAAGAAATAAAAAATACATACTATAAAAATTGAACTTTAAAAAATTAAATATTAAAAATATATTTTTAGTAATACTGTTTAAATTAAAATAATTTTATTAATCTTTAACCATTCAATAATTTTATAAATATAATATTTTTTTGTTTTTTTTCAACCCAGAAAAAGTTGAGCTCGTTGTGGACCTTTGGTAAAACCAGGGCTTCGGGAGTGGAAATTACTCGTATCTATTAAAACTAGTCTAAACCAATTACATAATGAGTTAAATTGAAAATCCAGAGATTAAAAGCTCATGATTTTCATTCTTTTACTACTCTGGAACTAACAGTTTGCATAATAACCATTGGAGGAGCAAAAATGTGTATCCATATTCTCCTAACAATAACCACTTCATTATAACAAATAAATGCCACTGCCTGCTTCACAGTAGCAATACAACAGCTCGAGCAGAATTCCATTGTTGCTTTGTATTACTTGCAGGCTCTCAAAGAACCTCGTGTATATATATATATATATATATATATATATATATATGGGGCCTTAACGTGCATACAATCCAATTCCAATGTATTTACATTTCTAACACCTAAACATTACTTTTTAAATTTCTACTGTGATAAAAAATATCACTATTTTAACTTTCAAAAAGAGAAATATAGCTTTTCGTATATGATTAAGATGGCATAAATGTAAGTTTAGGTGTTAGATATGTAAAACATTAGGAACCAAGTCAAGATGGAAGATCTAAGTTGCCAGCAGCGAAGAACTCTTCAGCTTTATCCAAGAAACAAGTAGGGAATCTCCTATGTAGCATGAAAGCGGAAGATGCATCCGAGGTAGGTAGATTATGCATGGAAGCCCACTCATCACAAGTTTTTGTTTTTTTATTATCTCTTTGAACCCTACATTTCATCGCTCTAGTGCCAGCAGTCGCTCCCCTCGAAGACAAAGTTTGCCCGCCTCTACGATTTGGCCGCGAGGAAGCATCACCGTGGATCCTCTTAGCTTCAGGAGCTGATGAAATGGAATCAGATGAAGAATTTGTTGTGTTAGAATCTGGTGGGGAGGAATCAAAGTGGGAGGTGAGTAAGCTGTGCCTGCAGGATCTCAGCAAATTGAGAAGCATTTCGATGCTGAGTTCTTGTTGGATCACACCCTTGTTTTGCTCACATCCATAGCAAGCAGCCACAAAGGTGCCCGCCAAGATAGGACTTAATTCAGGATTGCTGAAGAAGACGAAGGGGAGATCACAGATCTGATTTGTCAAAAAAAGATTAGAATGGGTTTGCCCTCAAACGTTGTAAATTTGCTTGGGAAGGGCTTACCTTATGAAGAATCGTTGGAGGTTTTCCCCAACGAAGAACGGCTTGGTTTCCAGAATGGAACAAGGAGAAGTAGCCCAGCAGGAGCAATGATTCCAGCAGAAGAAAACCAACCTGAGAAAATTGAGCATATATATACATTCTTAATATCAGAAAAAACATGTGGCATTAGTCATCCTTCTGAACATTTCATGATACAGTTAAAATTTGAAGCATGATATAACAATCGAGAAAAGTATCAAAATGGTCCCCTAATTATTTGGAGAGGGCTATTTGTCCCAGACTTTCAGAAAGTGTCAAAATGGTCTCCCAATTTTATTATTTTTTTTCAATAAACGTTCAAAAAGTTTCCCAGTTAAAACTAACTAAAATGAATACCAAAGGTATTAAAAAAAGGGAGAATTTATATTTTCACGTTTGAATGTAGTATATGTTATTTAATAGGTATCGAAATAATTTCATAGTTAAAACTAACGGAAATTGATATCTAGACTAAAAAGGGGGAGCCATATTGGCACTTCTTCAAATTCTGGGACTAAAATGGTTCTCTATAAATAGTCAGCAGATTATTTTAGCACTTTTCTCTATAATAATTTGAATACAGTAAAGATTCATACCACATATCACATAAATGTGCATGTAGTTGTTGGGTAGATTATAGGCCAAAACGTTATATAATAATAAGATTTCATGCTAGGGTCACATTTCACACCGTTGATAAAAATGTATGCAATAATGTTACAATGGAGTATCAAATATTATGCCATATTCATGCATAGGCAGTTACAAATTTTAACAGCAGCAACTCATGATTAGCGGTTTATGAATTCAAGTATTAAAATTTCTACCAGAAATTGGAAGAGATTCAGAAGATAGTTATGGATAACATGATAAGGGAAGATGAGCAGAATGGACTAAATATCCTAAATACCTTATCATTAGCTGATTTCCATCTGCTTGTGCAATGAGATAGTAGGAAACTCATCAAGTGGAAGAATTCCATTCTCAAATCTGATCTTGCCTGTTGAAGATAAAGGCGTATTTAGAAATAAAAATCCTAGAAATATAAGCATCTATGATTTTTGGCATCATTTAGTGCAATAAATCTCAATCAAAAGGAGAAGTAACCAAGAATATCAAACTAAAAGAGTTTGTGTGTACTTAGGAAACGAAAAAAAAGGAAGATTTACATACAAACCACCCAATTATTATGTATTTATATATCTAACAGTTAAACTTCAATTTGTTACATGCATGCCACCTTCCCCATGCATGAAAAGTGTAAATCACTTTTTAGAAGGTAAAATGGAGGTATTTTTCATGAGATATCAAACATTTGGGTGATTTTGATGTAAAAATTAACTTTAGATCTTAGATATGTAAATACATAAGAATTGGCCGGTATGTTACAGTAAATGCCTAAAAAAAACTAGGATTGTGCATATTTGCGGTATGGGGTTGGTGAGAAATGTTTACCAGCATTTTCTGCAAGAGAGAAATATCCAAGCATGCCAGATTGTTCAAAATCCTCAATACACCAATAGCAACCTCTTCAAAATTGGAAGGGAGAACATAGGAGGCCTGAAGCAAAAATAAATAAATAAATAAAATCACCAAATAAAATTTGAACAACTTTTACTACTAGCAAGTTTCCTGTGTAATGTATGGGAAGAAATTTTATTTTATTTTTGCAAAAATAGAAATATAATAAATTTAATAAGATGATATTAATAAAAAAAATGATTAAGCATTAAATTAAAATAAATAATTAAAACATTTTTGAATTGAAATAAAATGAATAAAATTTGTAAATTTTTAAAAGGATTTCCTTGCAGTTGACTAATATTGAATGAATTATCCGCTTATGGGATTAAGCAGATAAATTCTCAAAACACAAACTTCTATAGATATTTTCTACAACAACAACAACAACAACAACAAAGCCTTAATCCCACTAAGTGGGGTCGGCTACATGAATCCTATTTCTCCATTGCGTCCTATTTAGTGTCAAATTTTCGTTTAATTCTAATAAATTAAGATCATTTTTTATGCAATAAGCCCAAGTTTTCCTAGGTTTACCTCTGCCTTTCTTAACATAAGTTGTATTTAAAACATCTACTCTCCTAATCGGATCATCAGGTAGTCGACGTTTAAAGTGACAAAACCATCTAAGGCGACTCTCTCTAATTTTATCCGTCACTGGTGCAACACCAACCCTATTACGAATATATTCATTTCGCATTTTGTCTCTAAGTGTAAAGCCGCTCATCCACCTAATCATTCTCATCTCGGCAACACTTAACTTACCATTATGCTTCTCTTTTGAAAGCCAACATTCAGCACCATAGAGCATTGAAGGTCTCACCACCATCTTATAAAATTTTCCTTTCAGTCTAAGCGGTACTTTTCTATCACACAAAAGGCCGGACGCATTCCTCCACTTCAACCAACCAACCTGAATTCTACTATTAACATCCCCATCTATATCACCATCGCTTTGAACAATGGACCCGAGATATCTAAATCGTTCACACCTTTTAATAATTTGATCACCCAAAGTTACACTTCTGTCACTAGACCTAATATTACTAAAATTACATTCCATGAATTCAGTTTTAATTCTACTCAAACGAAGACCTTTAGACTCCAATGTAGACCTCCATAATTCAAGTTTCCTGAACTTTTTCTCTTGTCTTATCCACAAGGAGGATATCATCAGCAAAAACATACACCAAGGTACATCCTCTTGTAAATGCCCAGTAAGACCATTCATAAATAAAGCAAAAAGATACGGGCTTAAAGCCGATCCTTGATGTAAACCAACAGAAATAGTAAAATATTTGGTCAATCCTCCTTCAGTTCGAACACATGTAACGACTCTAGCATACATATCTTTAATGACTTGAATATAAGTCATATCCACACTTTTCTTCTCGAGGACTCTCCAAAGAACATCTCTAGGAACCTTATCGTAAGCTTTTTCTAAATCAATAAAAATCAAATGTAGATCCTCCTTATTATCTCTCGCATTTCTCCATCAAACCTCTCAATAAATGTATAGCTTCCATGGTAGACACTCGCCCGCATAAATCCAAATTGATTATGAGAAACCTTCGTAATACATCTTAACCTATATTCAATTACCCTCTCCCATAATTTTAAAGTATGACACATCAATTTAATTTCTCTATAATTTGCACACTCTTGTGCATCTCCTTTATTCTTAAAAATGGGGACCAAAATGCTCTTTCTCCACTCCTCATGCATCTTTTTAGTTTTTAAAATAATATTAAAAAGTTTAGTAAGCCGTGAAACCCCCAAATCACCTAACCATTTCCACACTTCCATTGGCATATCATCGAGTCCTACTGTACTTTCCCCTTGGTTTTCTTTAAAGCCTCATCAACTTCTTTTTTACTAATGCGACGGTAAAAATGAAAAGCTTTTATTATTATTAACGATATTAAGATCACTAAGGTCGATCGTACTTTCAAGCATCTTCATTAAAAAGTTTATCAAAATAACTCACCCACCTATGTTGAATATCTTTTTCTAAGAAAGACTTTTCGATTTTCATCTTTAATACACTTTACTTGAGTTAAATCTTTACTTTTCTTTTCTCTTTGTTTAGCTAGTTTATACATATATTTTTCACCGTCTTTAAGTATCTAACATGTTATAAAGATCACTAAAAGCAGAATTTTTAGCGTCACGGATTATTCTTTTATACTTTCATGCGGCCGTTTTATATTTTTCTCAGTTCTCTATACTTTTACATTCAAACCAATTTTTATAACATAACTTCCTTTATTTTATCTTTTCTGTACATTATTATTCCACCACCAACTATTTTTATTTATACAAACTTTTTCTTTTGATTCTCCAAGTACATTTTTAGCTAACTGTTTAATAAGTATTAGTTAATTTTTCCCACATAACATTCGCGTCATCATGCGACATCCCAAATATTTAAATCTCGAATTTTACTCATAAAAATAATTTTATTAGTGTCTTTAGTGCTACCTCATCTAATTCTACGATGTTGAATCCTAAGTATTCTTTATTTTACAACTCTTCATCTTAAAATCTGAACTAATAATCGATGTCAGTACTTAATCGCTCACTTGGAATGACCTTACAATCCTTACAATCTCGACGATCTCTTCTTCTCATGATAAAATAATCAATTTGTGTTTTATTAGATCCATTCTTATAAGTAATAAGACGCTCGTCTCTTTCTTGAATAAAGTATTAGTAATAATCATATCATACGCTAAAGCAAAATCTAAAATGGCTCTACCTTCTTCATTAGTTGCTCCATAACCGTAGCCACCATGAATATTTCTGAAATCTTCTATAGATATTTTCTGAATGAAGAAATTATAATTAATATAATTATATCTAGATAAGTATTGATTGAGTAAATCATTTAATATTTGTGTAGTATTTATACAATTCTAGAGGAGCTTTTAATTGGAAACATGTAAAATCAGGAAATTATAATGATTATATTCTTAGAAATGCCGAGGTGGTATTAATAATCTCATGGATCATTAAGCTGGAATGAGCTGAATAAGATAGAGAATTGCTAGGCTCAATTGAACATTGATGGACGTGGGATTGATAGAGATTAATTTTTGCAAATCACCTCCCAAGAGTTTACATGTCAATGAAATATTGTCCTAATAATCATTTGTTGAGAATGTTGCAAGTTGTACCTCCATTTATGGCAATGAATGGAGTAAAGATTAAACCACTGTATAGTTTAGAATGATAGAGATCAAAAATATATATGAAAATTTGAAGATTTATTGTGAATAAATTCCAATTGAAGTTGAAAAAATAATAGAATTCAAATATTCAATAATCAAATTATGCATTCCAGAATTTTTTATATATCTTTTGAATTTTAATCGGACGAGAATAAAGAGAGAGTCCCATTTTACATGTCAATACCAACAACAATGAAATTTATAGTAAGAGGAAAATCCGTCGAATTTTTCAATCGTGAGTGTTCAAGTCCCTCTATCCCCAATAAAAAGTCCATTTTACTTCCTCGCTCTTTATTTATCCTCATCCTCTTTATTCATTTTTTTCTCATCAGTGACTCAATTTAAACAAAATGAAATATCTTCTCATTTTATTCACGCTGTTCTTTCACAAATGGATCCGAATATAAATCCTCATATCTTTTTTCAATCAAATCTCATTTGTTTTGTATAATACGGATATATATTCAAGGAATCTCCGTTATTGAATCATTCATAGTCTATATCTTTTTCTTTACATTTACTAAAAAAGTCTTCTTTTTGAAGATCCAAGAATTTAAGGGGCTAGAGTCAATTTGTTAAGAATTTTTTTAGTTCTTCTCATTGACATAGAATAACTCCGTTAGGATGCTGCACGGGAAATGGTCGGGATAGCTCAGTTGGTAGAGCAGAGGACTGAAAATCCTCGTGTCACCAGTTCAAATCTGGTTCCTGACAAGTAAATAATGTATCAGATAGATATTTATCATTTATAAATTTTTATCAACTTCAATATATTTTTTCGATCAAATTGTACAAACGTACGGAAATATGTGCAATATTAGTGCCTTACTTATTATCTCAAGAATCTCATACGACCTTTGGATTCAACTTTTATATTTTTTAAGGATAATTTATAACTTAACAATCCACAAATTCCGAATGCCATCTAAATTAAACATTATGCTAGATCTTATCATAATATTTTATTTTTGAAGCATTTACATATATAACACACAATTCTTATGTATTCACTAAAATCTAAACTTTAAAATTTACATTAGTAACACTCAAATTTTTAAAATCACATCAAAATACCACTTTTACTAACTTTTTAAAAGCCAAATGCACCTTTTTATGCATAGATTTATAGCATCAAAGTGTTATAAATATAAATATCAAACTTAGGTGTTAGATATGTAAATCCATAAGAATTGTATCGTACATATGAAGATTTCCCTTTCTTTTTTTAATTATTTAACTCATGAAGTTGCCCTTATGAATATGCAATATCCATATATTGATTTCCTATCAATCATGAACACCACATAATTGGCATCTATATATGCCTCAACTGTCATATCACACCACCCCTCCATTTAAATAAAACTTTACTACCTAGAGGCCTTTTTATGAATTAGTAAATTTGGTTATAGCGCTATGGTTTGCCTCTTTAAAATTTTGCATGGGTTAACCTAACACACCAACAACATAGGCACTATCAGATATAGCAAGTAATAAGTTGACTAGTCTTCCCTCACCCTAAAGAAATTTTTTTTCTATGATAGTGTTTTTTGGAGCATCTCTAAATTTATAGTTAAATTTCATGAGTCTCTAGATAGGCTTGCACCCCAACACACCTATTTTTTTTATTAGGTTTGTTATATATTTTATTGTAATATGAGTATAAGCAACCTCGATATTAAGATAATATTTTAGCTTACCTAATTCTTTAGCTTACAATTCTAGGAGCAACACTTTCTCTAAAGTCTCTATATCTGCCAAATCGCTATCTTACTATAATGACGCGTCAATATACTACCCCTGAGGTTGTATGTGTCACAAATAATGCATGGTCAACTTGAATTCATTTTGCATCCTGTTCTAAGCATTACCTTCACAAAACTACCTAACTTGAATTCATTTTGCATCCCGTCTTAGATCCAGGGAGGCAAGGGCTTCGATTCGTAAAGAGGGGAGACGAGCGTGAGGAAGATGGGGCAATCGAGAGAGAATGAGCGGGAGAGGGGTCAGGTGAGGTCTTCGGTCGCAGAGAAGAAAGCGGGGATTCTGGTAGCGAGCGGCTTTGGTTCGCAGAGGAGGGGAGATGGGAGCTTTAGTTTGCAGAGAGGAGCGGGAGAGGAAGATGAGTGCTGCGGTGCAGAGAGGAGGTGAGCGGGAGAGTTTTTTTCTGCTAGGAGAGTGGAAGCAGGTGAGCGGGGGCTTCGGTCGAGGAAGGGGACGAATGATGCCAGGGTGAAGGAGTTCACGAGTTGTATAGTTGGAGTATCCGTTATAAGCATTAGGTGGGAGATTAAATGACTTCCTTTGATGGAGCCGGTTTAATTGGAAAAAAATAATTTTTAATTAAATTTAATTAAGGCGAAATTAAGTGGCTGATTTGAATTTTAAAATTTGAAATTTGAAAAAACATAGCCCGAATTCAACCCATATCCAGCTCAAATTGAACTCGGGCTGAGCCTGAACATGCGCCCCACTGATAAAAAAAACGTGCATCAATTTTTGTGTCATTTGCTCTCGCGCGGAATCATAGTGATATGGGTGTCCTTCCTAGCTAAAGTCGACGTCTCAGTCGCATCTGTGTGGTCCGTTTCGCCATCTGGGGTCGTCCGGACTAGTTCGCCGATGGTTGGGCCAAAAATGTGTCAAATTTAATTTTTTCTTCGAAATTTGGGTTCGTGATGACTCGTTTTGCAAATTAATTTGAGTTTAATCATCGGTGCAATGTGTGTATGTGTTGGCGATGTCAATTGCTAGGTTTACACGCGTCGAATGTGTCAATTGCAGTGTTTTCGTTGCCGAGTCATGGAGGGTTCACCTAAGGCTGTCTGATCCTATAGGAACTCATTTTCGGGTCCTCTACAAGTTAGTCCTTAGCCCTTGCAACTAAGAGTCGAGTGCTTGGGACTACTCATGTGAGGTCGAAATTCTATGGAAGGTGGGCTCCATTACTAGTCCGCTAGGATAGTCAGTAAGGAACTCCTACAGCTAGTTCCTAGGGTCTAATGTGAAGGAAGCTAGGACCTCACTAAAAATGAGATCAACACCTACGAGTGACAAAATGCAACAACCCTCGTGCTCAGCTCCCACACACTGACTTCAACACCCCCAAGTGAACCCACTACAAATGGCAAAGTCGTCTAGCTCTAGACGCATGTGAGTTGCCCGAATGCGTGCTTCTTGTACGTGGTCAACTTCTCACGTACGCACGATGCTATATCCTTCGCCTCCTTTCTTCTCACTCGCTCTCTACTCTGCCTTTCGTTCTCCTCATTCTCTTTCATAATTTGAACCCCTCTCTCTCTCTCTCTCTCTCTCTCTCTCTCTCTCTCTCTCTCTCTCTCTCTCTCTCTCTGTATGTGTTGGTTTCCTCCCTTCTTCTGATTCAAGTGAGAAGAAATTAGTATTCTCCCTCTTACGAAACCGTCGAAACACTTCGTTTGAATAGAACTGTCGATTACATTTTATTATATTTTATCTTCAATTATTACAATCTCATCTCCTTATAAAATTTCATCCGCACATGCAAAACTATCTAATATATTTTCTATTCAAATTAATCAATTCTCTGTTTCAATCTCTTGAATAAAGGTAGACTCAAAGCTTCAAATATCTTCAAATATTTATCCACGACAACTGCATCACTTCCATTATGCAACGATCTGAATTCTCAAATCAGTTGTGTCATGGTTGCTATCATCTGAGTTAGGGTATCCATGTTCACAACTATAGCAGGATGGTACTTCCTTATTCCAATTACCCTCTTTTATAATCTCAGATGCATCCATTTATCTAAATTAAAAATAATTACTTTATTAGAGTTAACTTAAGCGTTCAATTTTGTATTATAACTTAGAAGTAAAAATATTCACCTCAAATTCATAAAATTATTATCGAGACCCGATAGCACTAATTTACAATGATTTATTCACTTTTAGATTTTCTTCATATAATTGTAATATATATATGTATGTATGTATATATATATATATATATATATATATATATATATATATATATATATATATATATATATAAAAGAAGTCATTGGGCCTATTTCATTGAAATAAAAGGAGTACAAAAGTAGTAATATGAGAGAGCCCAATAGATGGAGCTTTACTCATAAGACACAAATTCAAGATTGTACAAACAAAAAGAAACAAAATACAGAACGAAAGAAAAACATGCAGATAAGCATGGTCTAATGACGAGGTCGGCTCGACCCTCCTCTTCCACAGATTCATGTAGTGCACCCATGAATCAAACTCTGAAGTGACTCCATTACCAGGAGAGACCCCGGTAACATCCAAGAGTTTTCCAAATTCAATAGTACCTCCAACTTTCTTCCTCCACCAGGAAGTATATACTTGTCATTCTTCTTCAGAGGATTGGGCAGTCTGATCTGTAGTGGGAAATACAGTTGCAGCGATAGGTGCCAGCATTTGTGTAGGACAGTTTTCGACCACTTGGGGATCTCCTACCCATTGAGCGGGTAGAACAACCAACCTACTTTGAGGCAATAGTTCTTCCTCAGTAGTAGTAGGCTCCTTTTCCGTCATCAAAATGTGAATGTTTGTTTCTTCCCTAGCTTCAGACAAGTCATGGTGGAGAGTCTGATCTCCCTCCATAATGGTGGGTACTTGAGCTGATAGTATAGCTGCACCAGTAGAAGAAGGCTGAGAAGTGGCCTCCTCCTGCCTACCAGTGGCAACTACCTGACATTCCTCCAAGAGTCGATCCTTTTTACTATGTTCTGAAACAGTAGTAGTTATGACAGGCGGTGAGGAAGGCGGTATACCCGTCGCAGAAATGTGCGGTTCAGTAGTATTTGGACGTGGAGGTTTGAGGTTCGGATGCAAGTGGTAACACTGATGAGGAGAATGTCCAAACATGCAGCAGTGGGTACAGTAAAGAGGTACCTGTTCAAGTTTTGCTGATTGCCAGAATCCTTGTTGTTGTGTACCAATCTATATCTCTCTCGGAAAAGGTAGCGTAACGTCTCGTTCTATCGCATTCGAGCCTCGAAGGTCGAGTTAGATGCTTCAGTAGGCGGGCCGGTCTGGAGTGGTGTGTCATGATCTTCGCAAAAGTCGAATAGTAGCTCTCGATCGTAAGCGTGAACTCCGCAGGTCTGAGAAGTGCAACGAAACAGGGATGATTGGAGGCTCGCATATGATGGTCGAAATCCACCGTCCATTTTAGCACATTCATCACCCGATTGTCTATTCGAATGAGACTTCTAGTAAATACTTGGGTGTAATCTCTATCATCTGTTAATTGGATGAGAACGTGTCGTCCATCCAATCTACCAATCTTCCAACTTCCATTCAACTTCATTTGCTCAAATTCCTTTCGGATCAGTTCAAGTTTAGGATTGCCGTAGAAGAACTTACCTACTAGAAACAGCCGGCAGGGTGCAGCTAGGGTGGAGATCTCTGCCTAAGTGAGGAAGATTGCAGGTTTTCCGTCTTTACGGGATGCCTTTTTGAGAAACTCAGTTTCAATGCCTTGCGCAAACTCATCGTGGTATCTCTGCGGGAACATATTGGAACGTGAAGGGGCGCGAGCGGGGTTATCGTCGGCGAGGGCGTCGGCGTAAGAACGACCCGCATCCATTGTTGCGGTTGCGCGAGTCCCACTGAAGGGTCTGCAGGAGGACCTGCAAGAACGACCCTAGTTCAACCGCCAGCCAAAGCAGACGACGGGAGCTGTCGAGCAGAGCAACAGCTGACGGGACGAGCGCAGCTGTCGAGCAAATGCCGGAGAAGCGCAGCTGTCGAGCAAATGCCGGAGAAGCGCAGCTGTCGAGCAGAGCAACAGCTGTCGAGGTAGCCGCCTGCGAAAGCAGACGACACGAGAGCGGTCGAGCAGAACAAGAAGCACTAACTAGAGAAAGACGCGAGCACCTCCCAGAGCTAATGATGAAGACAACGCGAGGGTCCGAGGAGCGGATAGTAGGATTTGACGCGAAGAACTGAGGATCGGACGCTAGGGTTCGCCATGCGGTGAAACCCCAGCAGAGCGGAATAACGACATAATATATATATATATATATATATATATATATATATATATATATATATATATTAGAAATATTAATGTTATTATTAAAAAGTAAAATCGAACAAGAAAACATATAAATGATATGAACAACATAGACTAATTATACGTGCATCCATGACTATGATGAAGTTCACCCCTTTATGACACTAAGAAAAAAATACTAAGATACTCGTGCATGTAAATAAAAAAAAATATTGATATTGAAATACCTTAAAGGGTATAATTTTAGACAGTGCTCCTGTGGTGGATATATATAAAATGATATAAATATAGAGTAATATAGTATGACATAATAAAAATTTTGAAATATCTTAATCGATCATATTCATTTATAAACTATCAAATGCTCCTATATTGATTTATTAAAAAATTTAACTAGCATGCATATTATTTATCTTTTCAGTATATTCCTTATCACTTACTACTCCCTACACACTTTTCCGTTTTAACTATCCAACCTTAATTATATAAAATACACAAAAGCAAAATACATTGCCTAAAATTTGTAGCAAATAGAAATGTAAAAAACCATTGGAAAGAAAAAATTAGTGAAAGCTAATGGGAGTACAGAAATGATATTACTGTGGGCAAAGATGGAAAATTAATAGATATAAGTTGAAGAAAGATGTTAAACATTCCAAGGCCAACAATGTACCACGAAACTTTTCTTGACTGATGTGGATTGGGATAATTGGTTATTACATCCAAACGTAAAACATAAAATATGAATCAATAATCTACAAGTCTGTGATCAATGTTTCTTTAAAATTCCTAGGGTATCAACATACCATACAAAGTTTTCCTGACTAAAGGGAACTAGGATTATTGGCTACTTCCAAATGAAAATAAATAAATAAATAAATAATATCAGAGAATGAATTTTACAGTGTAAAAGAAGACTTTTGTCCATTTCGGAAGAAACATACCATATCAGATGATAGTCGGCTATTTGCATGCAGTAGTACTGCTGTTAGCAATGATGTAAGACTAACAAGACCTGTCTCAGCCATGGCGGATAGAAAAAAAGCTACAGGTTGCTTAGGGGTAGTTTCTTTATTTCTTTCAGAATTACAAGGCAGATCATCATTCCTCTTTCTAAACGCCTGACTATCCTTAGTGATCTTTTGATCTTCCTGATCCAACGGTGACTTCTGAGATCCAATATAAAGTTCATCTGCCACTGAAGTGACTTCTTCTACGTTTGATCCAAGAGAAGAATCAGACGTTTCTTTTCCCAATGGAGTCCCTGGCATATCTGAAAGAAAGACTCCAGCTGGGTGCACCCTCTTCATAACCATTTGAGTAGACTCAGTTGCTGGGATAGTTTCACTTGGTTGTGGAAGTGTGGCCAATTGAGAAGACTTGCCAACTCCAGAAGCATCATTCATCACAAATTTATCTACAACATCATTATAATCTACAATTTCTGAAAATTCATTTTCTTTTTCTGTTGTTGATTTAGATATACCAGCTTCCCAATTGATTGATGAGATACAACGTGGTCTAGAAGTTAGTACTGATAAGAGATTCAGACTTAAAATAATAGAAGAAGGAAAAGGAGATCCCTCCACCTGAGGCCTATCATAAAGCGCGAAAAGATCGCGTAGGCGATGAATAGCTTGATACGAAACAATCAACTCCAATAAATCATCTTGCATTTGAAGTTCTCGTTCATCATTGGTTGTGTATCCCATAATTGTAGTGACAGTAAACAAGAAAGAATCTAGAACTTCAGTAACTGTATCCATGTTATCAGTTGGCATTTTATTCGCTAAGTTGTTAGTTCCATGGTTTGAAGATGCAGCAACTTTTATGTAATTATCCAGAGATTCGGACAACATGGGAATAATTGGAGGCAAAAGATTTAGTGCGAGAAAATAAGCCCTGTTGGCCGGAACGGACAGTAAGACTCTTAGGAGTCTAAGAAAATAGACTGTAACCTGGCAAGACTCAGGTTTTGATGTATGAGAGGCAGGCAGGGCAGAAGATATGAAATCAAGTAAACCTGCTTGGCGAGATGCGTGAAGCTCAATATCCTTGCCCTCCAGAAACTGTTTGGGAAATAAATCAGAACAAACAAGTATTGGCTCAAAAAACAGTTGCAAAATAATTGCAAAATTATGACAAATATTAATTTACAATCAAACCTTCCTCTATCAACATGCATGGATCATGCAATTCATTTATAATGGTCCTGAACCATTTTTACATAAGCAAATTCTAAAATCAGCACCAGCCTAATATTAATCTCAACTTATTTGATAGAAATTTAAAAACATGCTTAAATAATGCCAACAAAAAGCCTCTTAAAATTAGTATATGAAGGGAAATTGGTACATAAGATGCCCACCTTAATCAATATAGATACTATTAAAAATAGGAAAATAAAATATAACTGCAAGCAGAAAAAAGCATACTTTTAGCATATCACCAACAATCAATCCAATGCTTGCTGCTCCTTCCTTTCTAGCCTGACAAAGCCTCTGAAGCTCCTTGAGCCATTTCCCAATTTTCACCCTGGCAGTTCCTAATAGTGTTCTGTATCCAAGCCCTGAATTTTCAACAGCAAATGGAGGTTCAATAAATTCATGTTTGAGAGCCATTAGCCTTTGACGGATTCTTTTTATCCTTCGCTTCAATGATTGTTGCTGTGTTGGATATGGCACTACAGATGCTGAATTTCCAAGAACAGGAACACAAGATGTCTGGTTATCTTCACCATAATTTTGTAAGTGCCGAGTCGGGGCCTCTCTGTTTAAAGAACGACGCACCAAAGGAGATGATTGATCTCTAAAATCCATAGATGCTTTTTCTCGTATTTGCTCCAAATAAAACTTACGACGCAGTTCACTTTCACTCAGCTTTTCGGCTAATTTCTGGGCTAAAAGTTCTGCTTCCTCCTGTTGAGCTTTGGCTCGTATTTCCTTTCTACGAAGGTGCTCTACAGCCTTTGCTTCCCGTGCAGCACTAGAAGCCTTTCGTTCTTCTTCCCTTCTTAGCTGAGCCTCTTCCTTCTTCCTCTGTGTCTCAGCAAGACGTTGCATTTTTTCAGCTTCAAGGAGCTTCCTTCGTTCCATAGCAGCCTCCTCTCTTGCCATGTCCTCCTTTTGTTTTATTCTGATTGTCTGCATTTTTTCAGCTCTTCTCAATTCTGAATCCTGAAGTTTCTGACGCAATATTAGCTTTTTATTCTCTTCATTTAATGAAGTTATGAATCGAACCTCATTAACTTTACTGCTCTCATCACCAGCTCTCCTTACTACTTGAGCTAGATATGCTTCATGACGAGTTTCGCCACGTTGTTGGCGGGCATTCAATCCCTCTCGTAGCTTTAAGCTACGAAAAGCCTGCCATTCATTGACTCGATTTAATTTCTCTGATGTGCGCTGTAGTCTTTGCAATCTCTCATTTTCCAATTGGCCTCTAATTCTCATGGCCCTTGCATGCCTTTCTTCTGCTTCTCTCCTTGTATCTAAAGCACTTTTTTTCTTTTTCTCAGGGGACATTAACTTATCATGCAGCACTCTTGCTCGCTCTACATTCTTCCTCCCCACACCAGGTGAACATGACACTCGGGAGGAACTCCGCAATGGAGATTTTAGAATATCCTCCCAGTTTCTTTTTTCCTTCCAAGCATCCATAGTTTTCCATGGAGCTGTATTTTTCCTATCCTTCTCTTTTTCTTTTACACATTGAGGGTTATTCCTTTTTATCATATCAGAGACATTTGATTTTTTTTCCATCCCATTATCAACCAGTATTTTGTCCTTCCTAGAGGCTGGTTTTTCAAATTCTGAAATTGGCTCTAAGGGTTCTTTCTTGCCCTTCCCAGAAGAAGAAACTAACAGTTTTTCTGAGGTTAAAAGACCAGCTCGTGCTGAACATGATCTACTATGAAAGGATACTACTGAATGTGTCTTATCTTTGATGGAACTTCCATGAATGCAATCCACCTTTCTGCGACCTTCCAAACCTGTGGTTTGTCTTTGGTCATCCGAATGATTATCATGTGCTCCAGGTGAATTTTCAGAACAGGTATGGATGGTTGAAGGAGGGAAGATCGGGTCCTTTCCATCATGAGCTATATGTTTGCTAGCTCTTTCCGATTGAATTTTCCTGAAAGCCTCCAGAGATGAAGACAATATTTCTGCTCTGTGCGGCGAAGTTGTCATTCGCCTGACCTACAGAAATATCAGTCAGAATTATACAGGAATTATAAGAAAATCCCGGAGCTATGAATAGGCATTAGAAGATAGAATAATGACATGCTGCAATAAAAGATGAAAAATTTTATATACTAACAAAGCAATCTTGATGTTTATAGCATATTTGTTGAACCTCTAACACGTTTCGAAAGGAAAATTCCGCATCCTTCACACTACAGAAAAAATCAATGAACCCTACCAATAACAAAAACTTGGTCATGTGCCAAAAAAAAAAACACTATCTAAATATTCAAATTAACAAATGATAGACTATATATCTGAAAAATAATGACAAGGCGCATTGAATTAGATATATGGGAAGGAGTTGTGGCCATCCTCAGAAAGCAGGTGTGGTTTAATAAAAAATATTCTGATCTCATTTGAATTATGTTCAAGATTAGCATTAAATCTATGTTTTTTTTAATTTTGGTGAGGGATATGCATTCGACATGAGATTTCTTGGCATATGCTATATAGATAACTAATATGTCAAACATTTTTTTGAATGAAAAGACAATTAATCGATTGATCCATTGAAGATATCATATAAGAATTTAATGGGTACATTAATTATTGTCAATAGTGCAAGAATATTAAGTGATACCAACTATCTTTTATATATAAACATATAGATTGGGATATAATATCTGGGGATAAAGTGCAATGAGAGTAAATTGCAACATGAGACCATTATGAAAAGTAAAAATAAATCTCAAAGAGCGCAATATGCTACCGTAAATCTGAGCAATTGATTCAAAAAAAATGTTAATGAAATTGTGTTATTTGGATCGAGATGTCAAAGAGTAGGATATGTAGAAGTAATGAACCGGCTAGGACAAGAAATACCATAGGAGAAGCAAAAATTGCAGGAATGACTGCAGTGAAAACTACAGGAAGAGCCGGCGGCTATGATTAGATCCTTGGTTTTGATATCATGTGATGAGAATAGAGCAGGATAATTTTATTGATAGAATGAGGGGTATTTAAAGAAATAAAATAAAATAAACAAATAATAAATATATAATGAGAGAATAAAAGCTAATAATAAATAATAATGACTAGGGATTGATACTATAAATCTAATATCCCCAAATGATCAAAAGATCTTAAAATGGCTAAAAATCAATTTGTCTGTGGATGTTGGTTGGCAAGTCCATAAGATGGCTTAACAAGTAGATGTGTGGTATCGATTGAGCAACAAGTAGCAAAGTCCATAGAAGGGAGACAGCAAATAGCAATAAAAAAAAAAGAATCACGTGATAAGTGGCACAAGAAAGTGCTAAAAAACGATAGCTAGGTGATGCCTAAAGAGGATGTGAAAAGAATACAATTTTGGGTAGGTTGTTGAGGCTCAGGATTGTTTCAATTAGGGGGACTAGACCCCTAGTGGATAGGACCTAAGCCCAATCAGATTGCTGACCAAGCTTAGCAGACCCTAAGTTAAATCTGATCGAACCAAAATCTTCCAGAGAAATCGTTGATTGTGAGCAGACTTCAGCTTTAAGGCAATAAATTAGAATAAAACCGTGTGATTGTATCTTCAATCAAGATGGATTATTTTTCAAGCCAACCAACAAGTTCAAACCAACTAGATTAAGATCAGCAAGAACTAAAATGGTGACAGTGGCAACTTGGTTTGACATCCAAAGTGACAAGAACATGAGAGAGATGATAATGAAAAATGAGGCACCATACTTTTCTACCCATTTCAAGGACTATAAATAAACTTGAGGGCTCAAACATAAGTCATGCCAAGCTTTCCCACCTTCAACCTTTGTCATCCACTCTCAAAGAGCTCAAAAATTTTGCATAGTGTTATTTATGATCAATTAAGGAGGAGAATATGGAATGAAAAAGAAACCAAGTTAGTTGGTAGTCACGTTCAAAAAGATAAAAGTGGAAACCTTGATTTTCTAATGTCAACACTCCATCGGTGACTATAGTAGCAACACCCTTCTGCTTCTGAGGCAAAAAAGCGTAAGGACATGCCCCCATCAATTATGAGTAGTGAGGGACCAAGCCCCGTGTCCACGTACATCTAATGAGGCGGTGAAGGGAGCAATGTTTATGGTGGACTTGTTAACATCTATAAACTTAATTGAAGAAGTTCATATGGGCATGCCTGAGAGAAGAAGAAGGGGGCGGCACTTCCGTAAAAAGAGATGGATATAATGGAAAGGATCGACTCCATCTGTCAAAGTAGCAAAACCAGGTGGCAACTGCATTAATGATGGAGATTCCATCAACGTAAGGATGTTAAAAGCACTAGAAGAGAAAGAAATAATCTAGATAAAGATTGCAATGACGACAATGAGAGGTTTTTGCCTGCATCAATAAGCATACTAGAAATGACGATAGAGAAGATGGAAATAACATAAAGAAAGCCCAGAACAAGGTTAGAGGTATAGAGGTGTATTAGGACGTGGGAAATGAGTGTGAGCCTTAGTCTGGCTTAGTCATATGGTCGGAAAGGGACCAAATAGGACAACCTTTGCTCACAAAAGAAATTGTTGGTGAAAGACGCATTTTACTTGTGAAACATATAACATATTAGTGCAAGAGTGCTTGACAGACAAGATATATTGCAAAATAGATAAGATAAAGACAGTTGTTCATTAAGAGCATGGGTAGAAGACTACTCAATAATTAAGCAAAAAGCAACTAAGGGGAGCCTCTATGATGGTATACTGGATAGAGGAGTTTAGCAAGAGATGGATAAACCTAAAGTATTTTAGCTCAAAGTGGTGGCTTATGGGGCCAAGCAAAACACAAGATTCTTAGAGGTTTCTAAGTCAATTTGTCTAGAAAGATAGGAGTTGTCATTGACAGTCGAGGTAAGAAGAAGGAACATGAAGGTGGCTAAGAATCTACAAATGAGTTTTTAGCTAGCTTAAGTTAATGGCATCATCTATAACAAGGTGTATGTCAAAGTTGACATGAGGGTTATGAATAAGGTGCTTAGGCTCAATGACTACATTAGAGGTAAACTACATTGAATTGATCTTATGGCCATGTGCCCTCTACACAATGGACTTCTAATCACAAGAATGGATGAAGCACATGGGCATAGTGTTGGTGGTTGCAATGTGAATGGATAATTACTGAGAGCAATGTTAAATGACTTAGCCATTAAAGCCTATTCCCAACTCGCTTAAACAATGTGACATATTGGATAACCCAAAACTTTGGTGAGCCACAAAGAAAAATAAATGGGTCTTACAAGTAACATGAAGAAAGAAAGAGGGACCAGATGCAACAAGGCAATAAAAATGCTCCAGTAGCCAATCTACAAGAGTCACCTGGCACATTGCATAATCAATCTCCAAAGAGTAAAGCCCTGCCAAAAATAAGGCACTAGGCTAGGACTTGCTTCTTATTTTTTAGATTTTATAAGAAAAAATTAACTATAAAATGGCTTGAATTATAGTGTGCATAAGTTGGCAAATTTAAAGCAAAATTATGATTAGAAATTCTTTCTATTTTCATGTATGGTAATCGATCTAGATGAAATTGGCAACTTCCGATAAACAGAACAACTGAGTAAAATAAATGCAGCTTTAGGACCAAAATGACACTAGTACCAAACATAATAAATATTTAACTAGGAGTTCTTCCCTTTTTTTCTCCGCATGCAAAAAAAATCTTCAAATGCAGGCTTCTAAAAAAACAATTAACTGCTAGATGCACAATCTTAATGCTAGGCAATCCATAAATTATCTATAGACCATCCATATTTCACAATACTAAAAACAGCAGATGGCCTAATAATAAAATTAACTCATACAGGGAACTATTCAGTCAGCTTCTCTACACTATGTGGTCAAAATAGTTCCTTTTAATGCAAATATCCTGAAGTCATTCACTCAATTTGAATTGCTAAATTTGCACAAGCTATATGAAATTCAAAAGATTAAACAAGGCATCAAATTACAAACATTATTCACAAGAAAATAGTGCCTATACCATCAGAAAACTGAAAAACACCAACGATCCCATAAAAGAATAAGTGCCCTCACCTCCCACGATAAAGCATGAGGTCGCCTGTGATCAGTCTTTAAACTTGCCCCCGTTACATCTTTTGATGATTGGGAAGCAAATCTCTTGGTTCCCTCAAAATGATCCACTCTACATTTTAGTTCTCCAAAATCAGACATGGCTTCTTCGAGAACAAGAACAGCCTCATTCATCTGTTCAACGTCACATTCCAATTCACAAAGAAGATAGAGCTCATCAACTGCTCTGTTCAAATTTTCGAAAAGGAAGCACCAAAGCCTCTCCCTAAACCTTTCTTTACCCTCTCTCTGTTCATCATCTCCTTGATCAGGTTCATCCATCAAAACATCCCCATTGGCAGTGGGAGCATCAGAAGAAACTGTAACACCATCACTTATGCTCTCTGGCAAATTATGTGAACTAGTCTTCGCCACAGCAATTTCGTTCATAATAGAATCATTTGAGAAGCTCAAGTTTCTGCCCATGGATTTGTCAGGAGATTCCTCAGCAGTCATTTCTATGACAATTCCTCCAAGGGAAGCTAGAGTTGGAGAACACACAACCAGATCTTCAGAAATCAAGTTATTCGGAGCTTCATTTTGCTCGTCAGTAACACCGTGTATTTCATTGACATCCTCTTTTGATTCCGTCTCTATTATGTTCTTGTATTCAGAAGAAACCTCACTAACCTCCCTCCATGTCCCTGAAAAAGATTCTTCATGGGCATCGAAAGAGAGCATTAAATCAGAAAACTGCTCAAATTTTTCTGATTTAGTATTTTCCTCTAGAACATCTGTGGTCGAGGGAGCAAGCACAACTGATTTAGAACCTAAAACAAGGTCCTGCTGTTTCTGCCCATCACAACTTGCAAAATGTGCATTTTCAGCATCATCCCTTGTTTTACCCGAATCTCCAGGTACTGAAACAGTGAAAGAAACATCCTCGATATCACCCCACTTGATTTTGAGAATTTCATCCAACTTTTCCTGTAATAGAACCTCCGAGGTTGCATTAGATGCAACAGTCGAGTCTGTAGATTTCAGCGAATGATCAATATGTTGGCCGCCAACAAGTTTATCAAGACGAACTAAAGTTTCCACTGCTGCTGGTGATGATAAACCTGATGTATTAACAGAAACATTTGAATTAGCATTGAGCCCAGTTCTTACTTTCGAAGATTCAGCCTGCTGCAACGTTGGAAATTTTACAATTTTAGCATTTCTCGAAGGCAGATAGTTGCAAGACTGCCCTTTGTTGAGAGATCCTCCAGAAACCTTTTGGATGGAAAGCTTCGAGCTAATTCGATGCTTCTACGAAAATAAAGTACCAAGAAGCATAAGAAATCAGATCCAAAAAGGCCAGCGTAACCATACCAATTCATCCGATAATCAGAACTCCAGAAGCCAAAATGAAAGATAAACAGACAGAACAGTTGAACAAGTGAAAACAATGTGTTACCTTTCTCACTTCAAACCATCCGGAACCCTGATCATCCGCAGTTCCCGCCTCACCATCCATCAGCAGAAGCTGCACCCCGTTATATGAAATTTACCAAGAAACCATTACAAAACTCAAACCCCATCCCATCATCAAGTTCCCGATGGTCAAATAACAAGCAGAAATTTTTGAAATTTGAAGTACATTCCGTCAATATGAGAAAGAAGAGACCTCTCTTCTTCTTCCGCCACAGAGAACACAATCGAAGAGAAACCGATTGATGGCGAATCCATAGTTGAATTTCAAAAATTAAATCCAAAATAGCTCAATATTACCGAAAGTACCGACTAAAGATCAATTGAATCATCAGATCTCCTGAATCAATCCGTTGAACTCAAAGAAGAAATTCACACTGGAATCAAATTAAAGAAAGAAGTTTCCTTTTTGGCCCCCGAAAAATTTTCCGCTCCTGCAATTGGCCGCTAATTAGGGACATCAGTGGCAGTGGATGGGGAAGGAATGTCCGAAATACCCTTTGAATTAAAAAGATGCAGGCCCGTTGACTAAGTGGGTACGTAAGGCCAAAATTGAGGCCCTTTGGATAATGTAATCGGCCCATAGTTTAGTTAAAATATTTTAAATTTAGCTTTATTTTATCACTTAAAATTGATTAAAACTTATCTTCCAATAAAAAAAAAATTTTGAATTTTTTTTTGATTTAAGAATCGTTTTTAATATTCATTAAATCAAAATATTTGAAAAATAAAAAAATATTATGATTAAAAATTAAATTCAATTAAAAGAATTAAAATTTATGCATATTTATTTTAATTTTTTTTAAATATTTTAATTTTAAATAAACTTTAAGGATATAAAAATGAGGAACAAATTTTTAATTTTGAAATAGACCTTTAAGTTTTAATTCTTTTGATTTAAATAAAAAAAATGCTAATTTTTAATTCTAAATCAAACCCATAAAATCAAACTACATTTGGGTTACATTTGGATTGATTTTTGTAAAAGTTTAATTGATTCCATTTTCTAATAATTTGGATTTTGATTTTGTTCAACTTAACTGATCTGTTCACCCATTTATCGTAAGTAGAATCAAATCCTAATATAATTTAATTTATTTAATTTAAGTTTTATTTAATCAAATTTAATAAAAAATAAATAATAAATAATCAATCAATTTTGATTTAAATTCGTTTGAAATCAGTCCAAACCTCATAAACATCCTTTCATCTCAGCTGGTTTCTTCAAGTTCAACATAAAATGAATAGTTCTGATAAAATTTCAAATCAAAATTCAAACATTTCTACAAAAATTCATTCATTTTTAACAAAAAAATTCAATTATTCTCTAAAATAACAACCAACATTTCATTAAAATCCTCTCATTAGATCCCATTAAATAAAAAAAAAAAACTGAAAATCTTTACATAGCCGAAATCTAAATCAAAACCAAGTTTCAGAAACTTGGACTTAAATAAGTATTTCAAGGTCATAATACAAACTATGTTTCAACTGAATTATTCTTAAAACATAGTGCCTGTAGGCAACAACAAAAAGAAATTATCTACTTGGTAATACAGCCTCTTGGGTCTCAGTTAATTGCTTCTGAAAACCAGCTTTTGCTGGGGAAGTTGGCCATTAGAGAAGTCAGTGAGCTCTGTGTCAACTTTTATAATCTCTCCATCTCTGAAGTCTCCTCATACCCTTAGCCAATTCATTCTCCACATTCTGCTGGATCATGTGCTTCACTGGCCTGGCACCATAGTTAGGGTCATATCCGAGTTTACTCAGTGGAATGACCGCTGCCTCAGTGACTCAGATCTTCATTTTTCGATCAGCGAGTCGATTTTGAACTCGTTCCAACTGCAAATAAATGCTAAAAAAACAAACTTTTTACAGAATGTCATCACCAGCTCTTCTAAGTTCCAAGTCTAATACAGTAACCTATTGAGCATATTATTTTCAGACAAAGCATGGAAGTCTTGATGTTTTTCTATACATAAATGTCCTTTCTTTTTGGGGTGTGCATTTACACACATACCACACAATTCCTATGTATATACATATCAAACACCTAAAGTTCACTTTTTACATCTGTACCAAACAAATCTTTCATATAACAACAAAAGTTCCACCATTTTAACTTGTAAAAGGTGAAATACACATTTCATGCAGCATAGGTCAGCTGGCATGTATATAAAATATGAGGTTAAACATAATTTTCAATACACATTTTTTGAAGTGATCTTATAGATTTGAGTGATATGCATGTAAATATGAATGTTTAGGAGTTAGATATGTAAATACATAAGAATTGTGTGGTACGTATATAAATGCCCCATAAAGAAAACATGAACGAAGGTAAAAAATGTGCACTTGCAACCTCACAATGCTGTTAATTTGCTGTCGATCCAAAGGCTGGAAAACAATATACTCATCAACACGATTCATGTACTCCGGATGAAACATGGCACGAGCTGCCTCCATGACTCTCTGCTTGATGGACTCATAAGCAGAAACATCCGAACCCATTTCATCATTCACATTTAATATGTATTGTGAACCAACATTCGACGACATTATAATCACCGTATTTGTGAAGCTCACTCTTCGTCCCTGTGAATCAGTCACCCTACCTCATCGAGTATCTGAAGAAAGACATTGAACATGTCAGAACAATACGACAGCATATAGCCTCCTTCTAACAGCCTCCGTCAGCTGCCCGCCTTCTTCTCAATATATTTGCGGTATTCATCAAGGGTAGTTGCACCAGTACAATGCAACTCGCCACAGCCTAACATTGGCTTCAATAGGTTTCTAGCATCCACGGCGCCATTTGTGGCACCTGGACATAAGATGTGAATGCATTTCAAAATGCTGAAAATCAGGGCCAAGACTGTAATCATAGAATTGTAAAGATACCAAATAGTTCGGAGAAAGAAATATGTTTCTAATTGCATAGGCACAAGTTCTAAAAGACGGTGCTTCCCATTAACATCCATATTATGTAGTTATCTATGTAAGGTGACAGTGGAAAGAACATTACAAGTACTGTCTAGACTGGACTTCCTCGTTGAAGAATGTACTGTGCATGCGAATACTAGTCAAGCATTGAAATTCAAAATAACACGGTGTATAAGTACCAGCTCCAACAACAGTATGGATCTCATCACTGAAAAGGATTGTTTGTCCATCTGAGTCCGTCACTTCCTTCAAGACAGCTTTCAGTCTATTTAAGAGGTAAAGCAGAGTTCCTAAGGTTATTATAGGTGTAAAGTGAGGCCAGTCTAAACTTAATGGAGTGAAAATCTGAGAGCTTCAACCGGGTTTCCTTTGCATGGGAGGTTGATTCGGAATAAGGGGCAGAGGGATACGTAAGAGAGCAAGAAGATGTGAATCTAATCTTGAATTGGTCAAAATTAATTGATGAGCAAAAAAGGACGCTACATAATTAGTGGAATAAATATATGATTGAATTGATTCCGCAATTAATGGAATAAATATGGGCTCTATAATAGGCATGATTTAATTACAAAATTAGTGGAATAAATATAGATTTATAATAGGCACGAATTAATGGCACTTAATGCCTGCGATTATTATGTACGGTTTTTCCTTTATTACGTTATGCATTGTTTAGTATAAATAGGTTGTTATGTTACTGATGTAAAAGTGCACTCTCTTAAGTCTTGTATTTTTTCTTCTTCAATTAATAGAAAGAAAGTTCCCGAAATTCTTATCTCGTTGTTTCTTTTCAATTTGTCCTTCAGCGATCCATTACTTAGAACTAACAATTGGTATCAGAGCCACTAGCCGAAGGACATGTCGTCACCGAGCAAAGCTATCGTAGGAGATATGACAGCAATAAAGATCGGAAGAGAAGGGAACGTGATGCTCCCCTATCTGTTACTCACGAAGAGTAACTACTCGGTGTGGGCGCTGAAGATGCATGTGAACCTACAGGCTCAAGGAGTGTGAGACGTCGTGGAGCAAGACGAGGTCGAAGAGCGTAAGGATAGAATGGCCCTCGCTGCCATCTATCAAGCGCTACCAGATGACGTTCTTCTCATGGTGGCAGAGAAGGACTCTGCCAAGCAAGCATGGGAGACAGTAAAGACGATGCACGTCGGCGTGGAGCGAGTTAAGGAGGCGAAAGTGCAAACCTTAAGGACTCACTTCGAGGCAATCCGCATGAAGGAAGGAGAGACGGTGGACGATTTCACCATGAAATTGACGTCCATTGTGACAGGCATCCGCTCGTTGAGAGAGAAGGTGGAGGAGATATCCGTCGTCAAGAAGTTCCTTCGAGCCGTACCACAAAAATACATGCAGATTGTCACCGCGATCGAGCAATTCGGTGACCTCAAAAACATGACCGTCGAAGAGGTCGTCGGTCGTCTCAAAGTCCACGAAGAGAGACTTCGCGGCTACGGAGACCCAGAGGAGGAGAAGCACATCTTGCTCACGCATGCAGAATGGATGTCAAGAATGAAGAAAAACGGAGAAGCCGATTTTTCTTCCGAATCGTCAAGTAGCGGCGACAACGGTGGAGATAGTCGAAGTCGTGGCAAAAGGCGGGGGCGAGGGCAAGCTCTAGGCGGAGAAAGCTCACCTCGACAGGAAGACATCAAACCCCGCAAAGACAAGAGCACAGTGAAGTGTTACGCTTGTCAAAAGTACGGACACTACGCGTCCGAAAGCAAGAAGCCCGAAGAGGAAGCAAACCTTACTTGCCTCTATGACGAGGAGCCAGCATTGATGTTTGCCGAGGGAGTGGCGAATCCCTTGCCCGAAGACGAGAAGGTAATCTTCGAAGAGCTCACACAAGAATCGTCCAAGGAGGAACCAGAGGTGATGTTGCTCCATGAAGAAAAAGTCATGGCGAATATCCTTGCAAGTGGCGAGGAGTATCATCACACCGACGTATGGTATCTTGACAACGGAGCAAGCAACCACATGACAGGTCATCGAGAGAAGTTCAATGAGCTCGACGAGAAGATCACCGGAAATGTGAAGTTCGGAGACGGCTCACTCGTCGAGATTAAGGGCCGAGGAACCATCTCATTCGTATGCAAGAACGGTGATCAACGTCTAATGACCGAGGTATATTACATTCCAAAATTAAAAAGTAATATCATAAGTCTCGGTCAAATGACAGAAGTAGGCAACACGATCATCTTAGTAGGCTCGTTTTTGAAGATGTTCGACCGAAATGGCGTCCTATTGATAAATGTGGAGAAATCGCCAAATCGGTTGTACAAGATCTCCCTCGAGACAAGCCAACCCACTTCTCTATTAGCATCACTAACAGATCTGGCTTGGTTATGGCATGCGAGACTTGAGCGCTTAAACTTTTATGCGCTCAAGATGATGGAGGAAAAAGGAGAAGCCTTTGAAGCATTCAAGGAGTTTAAGAAGCTCGTGGAGAAGAAGTCGGAGTATAAGCTGAAGACTGTGAGAACTGATCGAGGTGGCGAGTTCATTTCCCAAAAGTTCGCAGAGTTCTGCAAAGAAGAGGGAGTCGAGCGTCACCTCACGACACCGTACACACCTCAACAAAACGGTATGGCGAGAAAGGAGAAATCGCACCGTGATGGGCACTGCGAGAAGCTTGCCTAAGAGCATGCAAGTCCCGGCGAACCTCTGGGGAGAGGCTGTACGACATACGGTTTATCTCTTGAACCGCTTGCCAACAAAGGTGCTGAGAGATTGTACCCCCTACCAAGCATGGTTCGGCAAGCGACCTCATTTGAAGCACTTGAGAGTGTTTGGATGTACCGCCCATGTGAAGGTTACATATCCAAATTCCAAGAAGCTCGATGATCGAAGTCAAGCAATGGTGTACCTTGGCATCGAAGACGGAAGTAAGGCATACAGATTCTTCAATCCACCACGCCGAAAAATTATGTTGCACGATGATGACGAGCACGTACAAAATTATGTGGAGTTCGGAACTTTACAATTTCAAACCAAATCAAGCTTACGGGGGAGATTGTGAATCTAATCTTGAATTGGTCAAAATTAATTGATGAGCAAAAAAGGACGCTACATAATTAGTAGAATAAATATAGGATTGAATTGATTACGCAATTAATGAAATAAATATGGGCTCTATAATAGGCATGATTTAATTACACAATTAGTGGAATAAATATAGATTTATAATAGGCACGAATTAATGGCACTTAATGCCTGCGATTATTATGTACGTTTTTTCCTTTATTACGTTATGCATTGTTTAGTATAAATAGGTTGTTATGTTACAATGTAAAAGTGCACTCTCTTAAGCCTTGTATTTTTTCTTCTTCAATTAATAGAAAGAAAGTTCCCGAAATTCTTATCTCGTTGTTTCTTTTCAATTTGTCCTTCAGCGATCCATTACTTAGAACCAACAGAAGATTGCATATTTATCCTTCCCCATACAAACAGCTTTTTTTTTTCTTTTAATTCAAATAAAGGTTATAAATATTGTAATCCCTCCACTGTAAAATTTAACGAACGTACCAAATGGTCCAACTAAGAGCCTACAAGGCAAAGGATTATTTTTTTTAACTCCAAAGCAAACTGCTAAACTAGATCCAACCAGCACCCGCTATTAACCTTACAGGCTCGAGTGCAGACTGCAGCAGTTGGATAATCTTACGCAAGTAGTAGTTAGCCGGCTAGGACAAAGAATACCGTAGGAGAAGGAAAAACTGCAGGGAAAAATCAGAAATAGGCCATGCAGGGAAAGGTACAGGAAGAGCCCGCCGCTTGGGCTAGCTCTTTGCTTTGATATCATGTGAGAAATTGGGATAGAGCAGGATAATTTTATTGACAGAACTAGGAGTATTTAAATCTAATTAAAATAGACATAAAAAAAGTAAAGAAACAAAATAGGATAAACAAATAGGAAATATATAATGAGGAAATAAAAGCTAATAATGACTAGGGATTGTTGTTTCAAGTTTGATATCCCCAAATGATCAAAATATTCTAAAATGGCTAAAAATCAATTAGTTCGTGGAAGTTGCGTGCCAAGTCCATAAGATGGCTTAACAAGGAGATCTGTGGCATAGATTGAGTAATAACTAGCAAAGCCCATAAAAGGGAGGCAGCAAATAACAATAAAAAAAGAATCATGTGTTAAGTGGCACAAGAAAGTGCTGAAAAAGGACAGCTAGGTGATGCCTAGAGAGGATGTGAAAATAATGCAATTTTGGGTAGGTTGTTGAGGCTCAAGATTGTTTCAATTAGGGGGATTAGAAACCTAGTAGATAGGACTTAAGCCCGACTAGATTGGTGGCCAAGCGTAGCTGAACCTAAATTAGATATAATCGAACCAGAATCTTTTAGAGAAATTGTTGATTGTGAGTAGACTTCACCTTTAAGCAATAAACTAGTATAAAAATCGTGCAATTGTATCTTCAATCAGGATGGATTGTTTGTCAAGCCAACCAACAAGTTGAATCAGACTGGATCAAGATCAGCAAGAACTAAGATGGTGACAGTGGTGGCAACTTTGTTTGACCTCCAAAGTAACAAGCACATGAGAGAGATGATAATGAAAAATGAGGCACCACACTTTTCTCCCCATTTCAATCACTATAAATAAACTTAGGCATCAAACATAAATCATGCCAAGCTTTCCCACCTTCAACTCTTGTCATCCACTCTCAAAGAACTCAAAACTTTTGCATAGTGTTATCTACGATCAACTAAGGAGGAGGATATGGAATGAAAAAGAAATCAAGTGAGTTGGTAGCCACTTTAAAAAAGAACAAAGGAAGTGGAAATCTTGAGTTTCTTGATGCCACCACTTCATCGTTGACTATATTAGCAGCACCCTTCTGCTTCTGAGGCAAAAAAGCACAAGGATGTGCCTCCGTCGATTATGAGTAGTGAGGGACCAAGCCTCGTCTGCCCTTACATCTATTGAGGCAATGAAGGGAGCAATATGGCAGAGTAGTCAATATCAACAAGCTTAATTGAAGAAGTTCATATGGGTGTGCTTGGTGTGCTTGAGAGGAGATGAAGGGGCAGCACTTCCATAAAAAGAGATGCATATGATGGAAAGGATCGACTCCATCTGTCAGAGTAGCAAAACCAGTTAGCAACTGCATTAATGATGGAGATACAATGAGGTTAAGGATGTTAATAACGCTAGAAGAGAAAGGAATAGTCTAGATAAATATTGCTATGACGACAATAAAAGTTTTTTGCCTACATCAATAAGCATGCTAGAAATAACGATAGAGAAGGTGGAAATAACATAAAGAATGACTAGGACAAAGGTTGGAGGTATAGAGGTGTATTAGGTTGTGGGAAACTAGGTGTGAGCCTTTGTCTAGCTTAGCCATATGGTAGGAAAGGGATCAAATAGGACAACCTCTAGTCACAAAAGGTGATAGATGAATTTTACTTGTGAAAAATATAATATCTCAGTGCAAGAGCGCTTGACAGACAAGATCTATTGCAAAATAGATAAAATAAAAAAGAGTGTCCATCAAGAGCACAGGTAGAAGACTACTAGATAACTAAGCAACAACCAACTAAGGGTAGCCTCTCTGATGATACACAAGATAGAGGAGTTCCGCAAGAGATGGATGCACCTAAAGTATTTTAGCTTGAAGTGATGGCATATGGGGCTAAGCGACACATGGCTCTTGGAAGTTTCCAAGTCAATCCGTCTAGAAAGATAGGAGGTATCATTGACAGTTAAGGTAGGAAGAAGAAACATGGAAGGTGGCTAAGAATCTACAAATGAGTTTTTAGCTTATGTTGATGAGATACAAGCAACTAGCCATCTTCTATAACAAGGTGGATGTCAAAGTTAACTTCAAGCCTATGAACATGGTGCCTAGGCTCAATGACTACATTATGGGTAAAATACATTCAGTAGATCTTATGGCCATGTTCCCTCGACATGATGGACTTCCAATCACAAAAATAGATGAAGCACATGGGCATAGTGTTGGTGGTTGCAATGTGGATGGATAACTCAACGAGTGAAATGTTGAATGACTTAACCTTTAAAGCATATTCCCAACTCGCTTAAACAATGTGACATATTAGATAGCCCAAAATTTTGGTGAACCTGAAAGAAAAATAGGTGGGTCTTACAAGTAACATGAAGAAAAAAAAAGAGTGACGAGATGTAACAAGGAAATAAAACTGCTCCAGTAGCCAATCTACAAAAGCCACCTGGTATATAGCATAATCAATCTCCAAAGAGTACAACCCTGCAAAAAATAAGGCATTAGGATAGGACTTGCTTTTTTTTATTTTGTAAGAAACTATTAACTATAAAATGGCTTCAATTACAGTGCACATAAGTTGGCAAATTTAAAGGAAAATTATGACTAGAAATCCTTTCTACTTTCATGTGTGGTAATCGATCCATATGAAATTGGCAACTTCCAACAAACAAAATAACTAAGTAAAATAAATGCAACTTTAGGACCAAAATGACACTAGTACCAAACTTGATAAATATTTAAGTAGGGCTTTCTTTCTTATTTTTCTCCACACTGCAAAAAAAATCTTTAAGTGCGCCCTTCTAAAAACCAACTAAACTGTTGGAGCACAATATTAATGCTAGGCAATCCATAAATTATCCATAGGTCATCCATGTTTCACAATACTAAAAGCAACAGATGGCCTAATAATAAAATTAAACTCATACAGGCAGCTATTCAGTCAGCTTCTATACATTATGTGATCAAAATAGTTCCTTTTAATGCAAATATCCTGATGTTATTCAGTCAATTTGAATTGCTAAATTTGCACAAGCTATATGAAATTCAAAAGAGTAAACAAAGCATCAAATTACAAACATCATTCATAAGAAAATTGTGCAGACGCCATCAGAACACCGAAGACACCAAAGATCCCATAAAAGTATAAGTGCCCTCACCTCCCACGATAGAGCATAATGTCGCCTGTGATCAGTCTTTAAACTTGCCCCTGTTACATCTTTTGATCATTGGGAAGCAAATCTCTTGGTTCCCTCAGAATGATCCACCCTACATTTTAGATCTCGGAATTCAGATATGGCTTCTTCAGAACAAGAACAGCTTCATTCATCTGTTCAATGTCACATTCCAATTCACAAAGAAGATAGAGCTCACCAACTGCTCTATTCAAATTTTCCAACAGGAAGCACCAAAACCTCTCCCTAAAGCTTTCTTTACCCTCGCTGACTGAATAGCTGCCTGTATGAGTTAATTTTAATTCTTTCGATTTAAATAAAAAAATGCCCATAAAATCAAATTAAATGTCGGTCACATTTGGTTTGATTTTTGCAAAACTTTAATCGATTCGACTTTTAATATTTAGGATTTCAATTTTATTGGACTTAACTGATTTGTTAACTCATTTATACAAATTAATTATTTGCACGTCCCTAAATCAAACTTTACATAACAGAAAATTTCAATTAATTCCTAAAATAAGAACCAACATTTCATTAAAATCCTCTCATTATATCCCATTAAATCAACAAAACTGGAAGCATTTACATAACAGAAATCAAAATCAAATCAAGTTTCAGAAACTTGATCTTAAATAATAGTGTATTTGAAGATCATAATACAAACTATGTTTCAACTGAATTAATCTTACAAAATACAGTAACTTTAGGCAACAACAAAACTCCCCCCAAAAAAGGAAAAATTATCTACTTGGTAATACAGCCTCTTGGGTCTCAGTCGATTGCTGCTTATCTGAGGAAGAAGCTGCTTCCAGGCTTCTGAAAACCAGTTTTTGCTGGGGAAGCTGGCCATTAGAGAAGGCAGTAACCTCTGTGTCAACTTCTATAATTTCTTCATCTCTGAAGTCTCCTCTGAGAATACCCTTGGCCAATTCATTCTCCACATTCTGCTGGATCACACGCTTCACTGGCCTCGCACCATAGTTAGGGTCATATCCGAGTTTACCCAGCAGAACGACTGCTGAATCGGTGACTCGAATCTTGATTTTTCGATCAGCGAGTCGATTTTGAACTCGTTCCAACTGCAAATAAACAAAAAAAAAAAAAAAAAACAATCCTTTTACAGAATGTCATCACAACCTCTTCTAAGTTTGTCTTTTTACAGAATGTCATCACAAGCTCTTCTAAGTTTCAATTCCAAAACAGCAACCTATTGAGCAGAATTTTTCTAAACAAAGCATAGAAGTATGATGTTTTTCTTATCAATCAAGAAGAACTAAGATCGGGCAGAATTAAGAGTTTCCTTACTTAAAATTGCTGAATTAAATCCTGTAACTTAATTGTACATAATTTTTCTTATAGTTGAATATTTAGATTAGGAATATGTATTATTACAAATTATGATGTATTATTAAGCTGCCTAAAATAGATTGTACAGAACATTATTTAATGGAATAAAAGTAAAGGACAAGGCATTCAGCCTATTTACTCAAAACATTGACATTCTATACTTATAATGTCTGTTTTTTAGGGATATTTACGTACATACCACCAAATTCTTAATTCTTATGTATTACATATCAAACACCTAAAGTTCATTTTTTACATCTATACTACCCAAATCTTTCGTATAACAACAAAAAATTCTACCATTTTAACTTGTAAAAGGTGAAAGACACATTTTCATGCTGCATAGGTTAGATCGCATGTATATAAAATATGAAGTTAAACAAAATTTTCTAAAAAAAAAAAAGGTGAAATTTATTTATAAACTAAATTTGAAAGCAGCCTGTCAACTTTCAGCCAAGCTTACAAGAGGCATGATCTAGACAATTAGGGTACAAGCAACAAATAAAAGAAGGGGAATATTACAAGCATATCGAACAATTCATATGTATTTACATATCTAACACTCATAGTTTGATATTTGCACTTATAGCACCTTTGTGTCATAAACTTACTCATGAAAACATGTATTTTATTTTTAAAAATAAAGTGATAGTGGTATTTTTGAAGTGATCTTAAAGATTTGAGTGATATGCATGTAAATATGAATGTTTAGGTGTTAGATATGTAAATACATAAGAATTGTGTGGTACGTATATAAATGCCTCATAAAGAAAACATGAATGAAGTTAAAAAATGTGCACCTGCAACCTCACAATGCTGTTAATTTGCTGTTGATCCAAAGGCTGGAAAACAATATACTCATCAACACGATTCATGAACTCCGGGCGAAAAATGGCACGGGCAGCCTCCATGACTCTCTGTTTGATGGACTCATAAGCAGAAACACCCGAACCTATTTCGTCATTCACATTTAATATGTATTGTGAGCCCACATTCGACGTCATTATGATCACCGTATTTGTGAAGCTCACTCTTCTTCCCTGTGAATCAGTCACCCTACCATCATCGAGTATTTGAAGAAAGACATTGAACACGTCAGAATGGGCCTTCTCAATCTCATCGAACAATATGACAGCATAAGGCCTCCTTCTAACAGTTTCCGTCAGCTGCCCGCCTTCTTCGTATCCAACATAGCCCGGCGGCGCTCCAATCAAACGAGAAACTGCATGCTTTTCCATGTACTCACTCATGTCGATTCTCACGAGAGCTTCTTCAGTGTTGAACATGTACGAAGCAAGAGCTTTAGCAAGTTCTGTCTTGCCGACTCCGGTGGGGCCCATGAACATGAAGCTCGCAATTGGACGGTGAGGATCAGAAAGACCAGCTCTCGATCTTTGAATAGCTTCTGCAACAGCTTGAACAGCCGGATCTTGACCGACGACACGTTTGTGTAGTTCTTCCTCCAAATGAAGGAGCTTTTCTCTTTCGGACTGCTGCAATTTGGAAACCGGAATGCCTGTCCATTTGCTGACTATTTCAGCGATGTCGTTGCCAGTAACCTCTTCCCTGAGCATTGATTTCCCTGAACTCTGATATTCATTTAATTCCTTTTCAGTCTCCTGAAGTTGACGCTGCAAACTATTCAGGCTTCCATATTTCAATTCGGCTGCACGATTCAAGTCATACTCGCGCTCTGCCTGTTGAATTTCTATGTTCACCCTGTCGATCTGCAAACAAAGAGGTAACAAGATAGATTAAAAAAAAAACAGGAGAAAAATATTAAATGGTCCCTCAACACTTTATAGTGTGGCATTTTAGTTACAGTCCCTAGACACTTCTAATGAGTCTCCGTGGGGACAATATTAGCCCCCATATTATGGATTGTGGGATTAAAATAATGTAAAAAATCAGGAGACTATTTTGACACTTTACGTCAAAAGAATAGGAATACCATATATGACCATATGTGTTTACAAAATTATACTCGCCTCTTCCTTGATGGATTGAATACGTGTCATCACTGATTTCTCGTGCTCCCATTGTTCAGTAAGATCAGCCTGCCTTTTTTTCAAGAGCGAAAGCTCTGCGTCAAGACGAGCCAGTCTCTCTTTTGAAGCTTTGTCTGTATCATTAGTTAGAGAGAGACGCTCCATCTCTAATTTAATTACCGAACGATTGATCTCATCCAAAGCAGTTGGCTTGGATGTGATTTCCATTTTTAACTTCGCAGCTGCCTCATCAACTAAATCAATAGCTGCAAGAAAATCACATTAAGAAAACTGGAATCAAATAGGAAGGACAAATCTTTGAAATTTTGATGATGTTCTACCTTTATCAGGCAAGAACCGGCCACTAATATAACGATCTGAAAGAATGGCAGCATCCACCAGTGCACTATCGTTGATGCGAACTCCATGGTGGAGTTCATACCTTTCGCGCAGTCCACGGAGTATGGAGATCGTGTCTTCAACCGTAGGTTGATCAACATAAACTTGTTGGAAGCGGCGTTCCAAAGCTGGGTCCTTCTCAATATATTTGCGATATTCATCAAGGGTAGTTGCACCAATACAACGCAACTCGCCACGGCCTAACATTGGCTTCAATAGGTTTCCAGCATCCAAGGCGCCATTTGTGGCACCTGGACATAAGATGTAAATGCAATTCAAAATGCTGAAAATCAAAGACTGTAATCATAGAATTGTAAAGATAACAAATAGTTCAGTGAAAGAAATATGTTTCTAATTGCATAGGCACAAGTTCTAAAAGACGGTGCTTCCCATTAACATCCATATTAAGTAGTTATCTATGGAAGGTGACAGTGGAAAGAACATTACAAGTACTGTCTAGACTGAACTTTATGTTGAAGAAAGTACAGTGCATGCGAATAATATTCACGCTCTGAAATTCAAAATAACATGGTGTACAAAGTACCTGCTCCAACAACAGTATGAATCTCATCAATGAAAAGAATTGTTTGTCCATCTGAGTCCGTCACTTCCTTCAAGACAGCTTTCAGTCTATCTTCAAACTCACCTCGGAACTTTGCCCCAGCTATTAGAGCACCCATATCAAGAGATATCAACTGCAAAATATTGAAAAGATTCAGATATAACAAGAGAGCAGACTTCCAATGATGTCTGCTAACTGGTATACTTTATAAGAATTATATTTCTACCTTTAGAGGTAGCATATTCTTCTAGTCGTATTTGATTACATTATATATATATATATATATATATATATATATATATATATATATATATATATATATATATATATATCATTATTTATACGAGCTCAACTTGGAGATAAACCCTAACCCTAGGTGATTTAGCAGTTTCGAAGATGAAAGGTGGAAAATGCAAGGCGGACACATCGAAGAAGATGGATAGCAAGCTGGCTGTGAAAAAGGGCGTAGAGAAGAAACCTAAGGGAGGAGCGAAAGGGAAGGGCGGAAAGGATCCTAACAAGCCGAAGCGCCCTCCGAGCGCCTTTTTTGTCTTCATGGAGCAGTTCAGGAAGGAGTTCAAGGAGAAGAACCCTAATAACAAGCAAGTATCTGTGGTTGGAAAAGCTGGAGGTGATAAGTCGAAATCATTGTCTAATTCTGAGAAAGCTCCTTACATTGCTAAGAACGAAAAGCTGAAAGTGGAGTATCAGAAAAAGCTGAAGGCATATGATGCTGGGGAGGAGACAGAGAAAGATTTGGCTCACGAGGAGTCTTTCGATAAGTCAAAGTCCGAAGTTAGTGATGAAGAAGTAGGGAAGTAAGGAGGATGAAGATGAAGAGGATGATGATTGAACTAAAAGGTTTATAATCAATAACAAGAAATTGATGGAGATGGTGACAATCTTCGTCTTTTTGGTAATCTTTTGGCACTCGAAGTTGCCGCTATCATTGATGCGTTGGTGTAGGGCTTCACATGAGCACATGTTGTTTCTTGTTTTACGTTATTTTCCTTTCCTCTTCCCGGTGAGCTAGGTCATAGTATATGATTCTCCGTCTTGTTTTAAGAAGTTTTTAATTCCTTGTATCTAACGCTAAACTTCTTTTTTTTTATTAGTAGAAGTTGTTTACATTTAATATATATATATATATATATATATATATATATATATATAGATATAGATATATATATATCATTATTTATGTTTCACTTTTGGTGCAGATTCTCCTGATTGTTCACTGCAGCCCATTTTATTATAAAATATTTTGCATTTGTAATATGCGATAATTATCATAAGGTTGATTATTGCTGGACTCTTGAAAAGGTGCAACTGCACTTCCAATCTTGTGGGATTGTAAACAGTGCAGCATGAAGGTGAGTTAAGTAAAGCTGGTGAACTAAATATTAAGCGATGATAGAAATGGATGGTGTTTCGAATAAAAGAGAATTCTCGACGTTCAGTGTAAAAAACATGTCAATGGAAAGAGTGATATTTGGATGATTGTGGTGTGGATGGACTTAGGGATGATGTATGATTAAGAAAGGTTGAGAGCAGTGTTAGTTTAGGGAATTATTTGGAGACGCTAAGTACAGTTGTGGGCTCATGTATCGGTTGAGTTTAAGTGGTAAGGCAGAGTTCCTAAGGTTATTAAGGGTGTAAAGTGAGGGTAGTCTAAAATTAGTGGAGTGAAAAGCTGAGAGCTTCAACCGTGGCTAGGATTTCCTTTGCATGGGAGGTTGAGATTATAGATGAGTTGTACAGGCGAAGGGGAGGAGAGATACGTAAAAGAGCAAGAGCTTGCATATTTATCCTTTGCCATACAAACATTTTTTTTTTCTTTTAATTCAAATAAAGGATGTAAATATTGTGACCCCTCCACCGTGAAATTTAATGAAGGTACCAAGCGTCCAATTAAGAGCCTACAAGACAAAGGGTTATTTTCTTTTAACTCCAAGGCAGAGTCTGCAAAACTAGATCCAATCGGCACCCGCCTTTAACCTTATTGGCTTAAGCACGAGGGTGTCTTCACAGGAATAATTTCTCAAGGCAGCCTCATATTATTCTGCATAAGAAATAGAATCCTGCAAAAGACAATATCCTTCGAGAACCTTAGGCAACCCTAGACCATTTTCCTATATGCAAGAACTATTAAAAAAATTGATGTTGAATCGATATCTACAATCTTCATAATTATATTTAACACTGTGTGAGACATAAATACTTCCATTCAAGTGGATGCAAACAATATATGTTTATGTGGATGTATAAAATAATCAGCCAATACTATCACAAATAGTAGCCATTAAAATCATATTTCCAATACTATGACAGCAGTTTAATATATTTTCTAGGTTACTTCTCGCCATGCTTCATACAGTTATCAAAGGGCACAATTGACCGCCATTAATAAGCAAACCAAAATGTCTGTGCTCATTACTTCTACGATAAGCATATAATTGATAATAAGAATGTTAAGTTTTGTTTTTTATTTTAGCTTAAATTATTAGTGAAGCAAAAATTGTAAAAATTCCAAAAAAATAAAAATAAAAATCTTTAGAATATACAAGTACTCACCCTGCGGTTCATCAAAGCTTGGGGTACATCTCCTTCAACTATTCTCTGGGCAAGCCTGTTGCATGGTAAGGAGAAAAAGATTACACGCCAAATTATAGAACCTTCATTTCTCCATGCATAAATCAAAATCCGAAAACACTAGCATTCAAAATCTTATTCTTACCCTTCAGATATGGCAGTTTTCCCTACACCAGGTTCGCCGATTAATACAGGATTGTTCTTAGTCCTTCTAGACAATATCTGTATGCATCTCCTTATCTCATCATCTCTTCCAATAACTGGATCAAGCTTCCCTTCGCGTGCCATGGCTGTCAAATCCTTACCATATTTCTCCAAGGCTTCATATTTACCCTCGGGGTCTGAAGAACTCATTGCATGAGAGTATTATCACAACACAGCTTTTCACAAATTAAAAGAGAATAATAATAAAGCAATTTTGAAGCCTTGATGGCGATCCATGACATACATGAAATCATAACATTTAGAGATAGAGCATTGGAAATAGTTTATTAAAACATTTGAAAGCCAATACAAGAGAATTTGTTCATTAAAAAAGCTGCATAAAAGATAATCAAGCATATTAGAAACCTCTTCCAAGTACTTTTGCGAAACAAACTAAATACAAAAACTAAAGCATCCACGGATGTGAGTATCAATCATTCTTACAAACGCAGAAACATCAAACAGTATCTTCTTGAGCTAAAACCAGTAGAGACCCTTTGATGCATTTATGTTATTTTAAACAATCATGCCAACGGGCTTACAGCGAAAAAGGCCATCTTATTCAATCATCCTATTAACATCCACAGTAGCAACAAAAAATAATATTTCGAAATGCACTTATGAACAACAATTTAATCCTAAAATTTAGAAGTCAGCAGCTTGTCAGGCTCCATTTGACCACATAAAAGGCAGAAGAACTTGTGAAAAAAAAAACAGTAAGTATATGTCTCCTTTATTCATATCAAGAAGATCTGCCTTACTAGTGATCATTGTTCCTGATGATTAACTAGGATTCTCATTAAGTAGACAGCAGTACAACTTTTACATGCTCCCAAATATGCATGAAAAATTTCCAGTAATTCTAATTCATTTTTCTGCAGGTGGTCATGCTTAAATATGTTAAACCAAACAAATTTGCTTGCAAGTGCTACGGAGTTGTGCTTATGCCCCTAAGCATGACTTAGTAAGAAATGTGACTTGGCACCTTCTAGTGTGAAGCCAAGTCTTCTTTATATTTATCTGTTTTGCGACATGTGTGCCCTACTAATCTCTGACTTACAAGTTTAGTTATATTTTTTTTCATTTAAATGTAATTAAAATGGAAACTAAGAATAAGGTCTGGGGGAATAGGATGAACGAGGATGGACTGCATAGCCCAGTTATGCCTCGTGAAGCCTCGAGGGCCTAAACATAATCAAACCTAGTGAATCAAAGAAGATAAATTGAAGGATGGGAGAACAAGAAGACCCACAGGCCATCCTTAGTTTTAGGACGAAACTGTATAAGGGTAGAGCTCGGTTGTCCATTTTCTTTTTATTATGGGATGTACCGCAGTGTCTGGCCATATCTGACTTTCTTTGTATATTATTTTGGTGTGCTTTTATTGAATTATATTGTTTGCAATCTAGAGCTCACAGTTTTACTAAGTTTTTTTCCTGTGATGTTTGTACTTGCTAAGACTTGCATTCACACACTAAACTCTTGTAAAAAACTAAATTTTATGCCCAATTTAATAACTCAAAACTTGAAATTAAATAACACAAACGCTCGAACTTAAAACTCATACAAAATAATCAATAAAATTAATTAGAAACCCCAAGAAATAATTGAACCGTCAACAATTGCATATTGTTTATTCTCTTTCTTCAGCACCTTGTACATAAGTAAAAATCTAGCCCGTGAGAATAGCCATCTTTTCTAGGAAAGTCTGTCTAAAACTGATTAGTCTAAATTTGATTCTCTTCGTGCATGCATTAGCTTGTTGACTATATATACTCCACAAGATAAGTTGATTAGACATGGTGAGAGCAGCTAATAAAGAGTGTGCGATCAACTTGGAATATCCATAGCATGCTTGAAATTCACCTCAAACAAAGCTCGTTTGCAAAACAAAATCTGATGTTGCATTCAGAACGTCACAATTATCCAAGGAGGGGGGTTCATGATCAAAAGGAGAGAGCGCAGTGAAAAAGATGTGCTGATGGAGCAAGGTGCGTAATTCAGACTCAAATCATCTCGATTGTCAACAAGGTCACCAATAGATCTTCGATGGAAAATTTAATCCCATGATCTTGTCTGAAATATCAAACTTTCTCAAAGAGAGGTATTATGCGATCGAAATGACAAAGCACGATGAAATCGACGAATCACTGATACGACATGCAATTTGATCCCAATTCATTTCAACTGTCACCGAAGTTGATCAAAAGGCCTGTGATGATAAAAGGGCTGCGTCGTTGCGTCCGGAACGTCCGACTTGCCTAGAAGGGACACCAATATTAATAGATCTTAATTCACGAATACTCGGCACATAAATCGAGATGTTTAAATTAAAAATATAATTAAAAATAATAATAATAAAGTTGTTTAAACCTCACTATTTCCTTACACAGCAAGCCACTACCATATTATGCCCATGCTCCCACATCCACTCCATCCAATCCTAAAACGCCACCTCTCTTAAAAATAATAATAATAATAATAATAATAATAATAACAACAACAACAACAACAACAACAACAACAATAATAATAATAATAACAATAATAATAATAACAACAATAATAATAAAACAAAAAGATCTGAACTTTATCTCCCTGACCAAAAACTCACGCAGGCACTATATCCTACAACAGCTATCTCCTAGTGCTTCCAACCGCAAATCCAACTCCTTCAGCTTTAAGGCATAAAAAAAAAGATCCTCAAGCTCAAATTATCATCCTCTTTGCTGTTTGTTTGAAAATGGTGTCTAACTCTGTTTGGATCTTAGTTTCTGGTACGATTAGAATTATGATGGTGGTTACTTGGAGTGTAGATTAGATCTTATTCAATATGCATGTATGTAAATATACACAGTTGTAATGTGAGGTGTGGGGGAGAAAATATTTGTATATGAGATTTGTGCAGATACATCTAAATCATCAACTCGCCACACAGAAGGTACAACGCTCGCAACTATTAAAATATTGATCCTGATGCATTTGATGCTGCATTCGAAACACGTGCACACGTTTCTTAGTGTGGCGAGGGAAACTCGTTGGCGACATTTGTGACGTGATTCGCGTGTATGAGACCGAAGTTGATGTCCCCTGTCTGATCTGTATGGCCGCTAGTGAAATGAATGCTGACCCGGCTGGCTGTACTGCTAACCGTATTATTGGTCGTACTGCTGGACATGCTGAACATATTGCGGTGGCCGCTGAACAAACTGCAGTAGCTCTGTAGGTACTGCGGTGGCTGCTGAACAAATTGTTGTGGCTGCTGCGCGAACTGTTGTGGCTGCTACGCAAACTGTTGGAACAGCTCAGCCCGAACCTGCATGAGTTGCTTCTTTGTCTACCGTTGCCACTGTTCAAGTCTTCTTCTCGAATGCTTTTGCTGTTCTCGGCTTTTCAATCTTTTCCGGAGACTTTGTATGTTTAATCTCCTCTTGTAGATTGTTGGTTTTACTGAGCAGCTTTTCAAATGACTTGATGGTGATTCATTTAAGCATGAAAGCTATTGGCCCATGGATGCTCTTGAGTAAGACCTCAATCGCATGTTATTTCTGCAATTGGGGCTCACACTTCATGCTCAAATTTCTCCAACGTAGAATATACTCCATCGAAGTCTCTGTAAGTTTCTAACGTTTCATTATGACATCTTCAATAGTAATGTGGTGTTGTATCACGACTAATCTATTCACAAATAAATTTTCCAACTCTGTAAACGTCTTGATAGATCTACTAGGCAATTCTGCGTACCAATCAAATGCAATTCCTGAAACACTGCTTACGAACTGGCGGAAAAGTAATGTCTCGCTACCACTCGCGTTGCAGCAGCTTTCTCGGAAGTGCGCAACATGCTGACGAGGGTTGCCCGTTCCATTGAAAGTCTTAAAGGTAGGTGGTACTAAACCCTTAGGATGTGGAACGGCATCAAACTCCTCCGGGTAGGGCCTACCCTTTGAAATTGACACGCCCCCTTTCGATTAGGCTAAGACTTCCTTTACTTGTTGTTCGGTCTGCTGCTTAACGTCCTTCTCTGGCACCATGTTCTGAGTTGAATCTTTTTTTAGCGGCTCACCTCGGTTTGCAGAAGCGACCTCTCTTCGTTCATCAGTAATATGAATAATTTCTCGTTGATTCATCTCCGGGGATGCCACCTGATGTGAGTGTGACTGTCCCTACGCTGCAACCATGACGACTATCATATCTTCGATCTTCTTCTCGAGCCGACTGACAAGCTCACCTTTTTGCTGGGCGACCCTCCACCACTCATCCGCGGTGTTCTCCTCAACAGACGGAGCATCGCGCACAGATGTTGTAGCTCGGGTTTCAACGATGTTGATTCCAGCGAATTTCTCATTCATGTAGTCTGACATGCCATAATCTTCATCATTGAAATTTACCCCTCGTTCCCTTGCTAGCTCGGTAATTTCGGCTCTAAGCTTTCCCAGTTTATCATTGACTTCATTCCCTTTAACTTTTTTCAAATCAATTGACATCACTTGAAGGTCTTCTCTTTCTGTAATAAGTTCCAAAGCAACTGCAGCGGCGGCGATCGGAGTATCAGACTTAAGTTCCATTTCAAGAGAACACTCCTCCGACCTTTCCAAAAGTATCGGTTTAGCGACCTTAGGCATCCACACTTTCTTTCTTGACGTTGATGCTTTGAGACAGGGTGTCTCGGTAGTGACATCAACGCGTTGAAAGGGGGTGTGTTCCCTAAAGTGCGAACCAGATACAATAGGGAATAGTCTCTTCCCATTACTCTTCCTTGGAGGTTCTTCATTATTAACGGTAGGTAGCAGCGCTTTAGGACCCAAACAAGATTTAACTAATTTGCGATCGGTGGGTCCCAGAACAGCGGTAGCAAAGTCTGAAACGGTGGCAACGGTGGGAACACGGTTTCCCAATCGGAGTCTGGCAGGAATACAAGGCGGTGGGGCCTCTACTGACTTCTGAAGCTGTCAGACAGACGATATAGCACAATCCCATTCTTTTCAGAAGATCGGCGACAGAACAACGTTCCTTCTCGGCTAACTTCTCAAAAATTGAACGGACTCGGGTGAGGGGTGTGGTCCTCTCCCTCTCCTTTTTGTGGCTACGGAGCGGCGGTAGCGTAGCGGCAATCCTACCAAGACTTTCTTCCCCGATGGAAGCGGATAGCGGATGAAATCTACTCCCTCTGAGGAGAGGGGAGATCTCAAACTTCTCATCTTCTTCCGGCTAAGGGGTTATCTCGACGGGATACAAGCTTGCAGCCCTAGCATTTGCTTCTTTCAGAATCCTTCGGCGGCAGTTTCTCTTCCGTGTCTTAGCTGGTGGTGCGTCCCTCGAGCTAGAACCAACTTCATACACAGACGGTGCAAAGTCAGACACATCTACAGAATCTTCCAACGAAACCTCTATTCCCTTAGCGAGCAGAACGGTCGGTGCGGTGACGGCGAACACGACGGCGGTAGTGATGACGACCCTTCCTGGTACACGAACAACAGACCTCAAAGACGAGAGGGCAGCTGGCTTAGCAGGAACATCCTTAGTCTTATGCTTTTTGATCGTAGGAAATCAGTTTCTCCGTTCAAGTCGTACTCGGCGGCAGGCTCGGCAATTTCTGGCGGGGCAATCTTCATGATCACGTACGGCGCCTTTCCAAGTATAACCTCGACCTCATCGAAGACAGTGTCGAACTGGATCATCGCTCCCTGGTGGAGTAAAGCTTTGTAGCAGGGCAAATTTACGTCGAACGCGAAATTCAGCTTCAGAGCCAACATTGCAACTGTCAGTTGAAAAATGTTTCCAAGATTAGCTACAGCATACACTTCGCGATTTCAACAAAAAGACACTAAAATCAGCAAAGGGTATCCTGTGAATGGGCAATTTTCCTTTATGTGTACTTTTTATTTTGTTTTGATATTTTATTTCATCTTTATTCCTAGATTTTAAAGTGTGATTCACACACACACACACACACACACACACACATATATTAACAGATTTTGCTTAATTTCAGAATTTAAACGGAAGACGCGAGAGTAAAAAGATTAGGTTCAATTTGCCGATAACAAATCAAACCCGAAAGACCCGGAGTACAAAAAAAAGAAGTGAAATTCAAGACCCAGTCCGGGGCTGATTCGGCAACGCACATCGCGCACCAACAAACCTACTCCCAGACAAAAAGAGAAAGCCTAGAGGTTCATGAACCACTCTGTTTAGGAATGGTCAAATAGAAAGTTCTGGAACCAAAAGAGAGTTAACTGTTCTTGCTCAAGGAAAAAATAAGCGAAGCATGCAACAGAAGAACAATAATCTGGACCATGAAGGACATATACACATTGTCGATGTATGAAAACAGAAACCTCCTGCTCATAATGGAGAGTGGAGTAACTCTCCAGCAAAGTAGCCAGAAATTGTCGGTCGCCAAATTAGAAATTGTCAGCCGCTAAGATGGGTATCCCAACGCTCTCTTTGAAAATATTTAATTCAATTTAATGTATATATGTAATTTGAAAAAATATTTTTTTTTATTTGAAAATATGAAATCAAATAGATCTCACATCCTCACTAATTTAAATAAACGAACACTTCACCACAAACAATGCATATATTCCGAGAAATAGACACATTACTTGATAGTACGGCTCAATTAAATAAACTATTAAATTTGTGACATACGTTATGGTCTGCGAATCTTTTATGTTAACTGACAAGTTCTCCTATTTAATACAAAAAATTAAATAGGGTTTATATTAATATGGAGTCTTTAAAGCTCATTATAGATGCAAGCCCCTATAGTCAATTACCTCTCAAATGATCAAAATCATTTAAGAGAACTCTCGATTTAGACCAGAGGTATCTATCTTCAGGAATTCAAATGTTAGGGTTTTCAAGGTAGTATGTAGGAATGTCAAGTGGAAAATGATCAAATAGGAACACTTATTTCTGGAATTAATGGAAAGAAAAGTAGGGGATGTCACAGAATAGAGACGAACCTCAATGACTTCCCAGACTATCCTATTATTGGATTTTAAATTTTGGAAACGAATTTATTTAGATTTCAATTCAGTCAATTATTATTTATAGAGATTACATTTGCATGATATTTGATTATGCAGACAACCTAGAAGATAGGAGAATTTACGTCGTATCGGACGACGACCTCGGAATCCTAAGGGGAGTTAGGGCTTATATTGCACAACATGGTTGTACAAAGATCTAAAAGAAAATATGAGGATTTATGTCGCACTATTCAGACTACCTCGAAGTCTTATTATTTGTTATTTTATACTAAGGAAAGATTTTCTGATGTAGTCTTATTTTACTGTTGTAGATTGTTCTTCTCTGTCTGTTGTACCCTTGTCGCGCTGCCCTCAAAATTTTGCTTCATACTTCATGTTGTAGCAGTATAAAGTTAAAAGTTTAAGGTTTAAAATGGACATGCAATTGTTGAGTCAATGTTTTATTTTGGAATTCTCATATGAAACTATACTACTGGCCTCTTAAACAGTAGAATGTGCAAAAAAAGGAAAAGACAGTGGTAGAGAATATGCAGTAAATGTGTAGTAAAGGAAAACAATAGCTGCTACAATAAGGAAAAGCAGTAGTAAAGAATATGCAGTAAGTGTGCAGTAAAGGAAAACAGTAATATGCGGAAGAAAGTAAACTGTTGTAAAACATAAAAAAAACCTGTATGTCTGGCGAGCCTGCTATCTCCTGCAAATAGAAACAAATCACAAGTACAAGCAAGTATAGTAATGGGTTTAGCGAACATGAATCCACCTACAAGAGAATAAATGACAAAGCGAAAGGAAAGCTCGAGAAAAATCGAGAGAGATCATGAAAAACACGAAAAACCTGAAGAAAGCCTACAAATGTCTTGTGAAAACTTAAAGAAAATTGTATGAAACATATGAAAAGCCCAAAAAGAATCATAAGCATGATGGTGTGGAGGACTCAGAATCAGGATCCTGTGTCAAATCAAGACTTTAGGGCTCTAACGAATCACCATGAATGTGTGATCCAACACTAACTAAAAGGTTCACAGTCTAATAGCTATAGAAGGAAGAAACTCCTACCCTGGTTCATACGACTGACCCGTGAAATTTTCTTTTTAAAAAAAGTTTAGGAAAAAAATTTATTTCATTTTTTTAAAGAAATTTTGATTTATCACTCATTTAAAATAAATTTTTGATACTTTAAAGGTGAATGGATTAGTCATATTTGCAGACGGAAACCTCTAACTACCTATAGAAGCGAGGGGAGCCCCTTTACTAAGTGTTAGATATGCGGTACTGCCGATCCCTCATTTTCGTAAGGTAATTGAGTCAGGATCATGTTAGGACCCCTCACACATGCCTACGTGGTTCTTTCATCACTTGTGCCCAAACCCCGAACCATCCTACTTACAGTCTTGTTTGATGACTCACATGTAGTAAAAGGCTACATGTGCACACTTATGCCTCGTACATAAGTGCAAAAATCAGGCCAAGAAGCAAAAAAGAAAAGAAGGTGACGATCCACCTAAAAGGATGACGTAAAGAAGGTGAATCGATCCTCAAAATCGTATAAAAGCGGACGCCCCCGAACTCCTGACGACCCTCACAAATGCTAAGTCCTATAGACTCACGCTCCCCGGGAAGACACGCTAAAAGACTCCTAAAAGAAGCCACCTTTCATCACCTGAAATAGCAAGCCCGAACTCCCCCATGACACCCCGAAGGCATGACTCAAATGACTATGGATGACTCAACAGAAGACTCCAAAATGTAAAGCATCGAGTGATGTCACAAGACTTCAAAGAGGTAGAACAAGGAACTCCTAAATTTGGCGACTCGAAGCTATCTCCAATCCCAAAATGTGCCCCAAACAAAACCACAAGTCAAACCCAAGCCACTCTCTATGCTAGAAGTAAGACCTAGTCCAGCTAAACCAAGCTAAAAATCGAGCCAAAGTGAAACCACGACGAGCTAAAACTGAGCCAGCATGAGTCATAATCCGACCCGTCGAAAGACAGAGAACAAGGGCTAGTCATAGGAGCAAAACCAAGCCCTACACATGCTAAACACAGGGATAACAAAGCAAAAAACTGAGCCCTCAAATGGGCTAAATACAGGGGCAGCCAAGCAGAAAACCGAGCCGTCACATAGGCAAAGCATAGGGGCAGCCAAGCAGATAACCGAACCCTCACATGGGCAAAGCACAGGGGCAACAAAGCAGAAAATCGAGCCCTCAAATGGGCTACATACAGGGGCAACCAAGCAGAAAACCAAGCTCTCACATAAGCAAAGCACAGGGGCAGCCAAGCAAAAAACTGAGCCCTCAAATGGGCTAAACATAGGGACAACAAAGTAGAAAATCGAGCCCCACAATGTGCAAAGGGGGCAATATAGACAGCAAAAACCCGAGCCCCCAATCTTTCCCCACTTTTCCATATTTTTCCAGCAAAACATGAGTCTTTTTATCCAATGATACAAAAATGACATGAAAATAAGCGTGGATTATATTAGGCACTTTTCAAACGAGCATTCCAACACCAAGTCTCCCCAACCAATGTCTCCCAAGTATTGCAAAATCATAACCCAAGTAGGGAGCCAAAGGTCCAGCATTCCAAACCCACGAAGTAGCCTCTCAAGGCCCTCCTCAAACCAACAAGATCTGAACTCCAATAGCCACATTTGGAGCCATTAAATTGCATTTAAACTTTATAAAAGTAGCTAACAAACAAAGGAACCTCTAAATATGCTCCTCAACCTTCCAAAAAGTACAAGTAACATGGGTGGAAGAGGCGTATCAATATTTGTAAAAAGCTCAACATGAAGTCCAACTTTCCCAACAAGCATGTCCCCCCCACCCCCACCCCCCAACAATTTTCCATGCCATGATATCATTATAAGTATAAACGTTAAAAGCATAGATGTGAAAGTCCAAAAACTAGTTACAAGTGGGCAATGAAAGAGAGCAAAGCAAACAAGCTCAAACAAGCCCCAAATCAAACAACATGCCACGTTCCAACATGTATTAAAACATGCATCAAAGAAGGAAAGGGGAAAGAAAGAAATAACACTTTCACATGTATGCACTTCGCAAAGAGGTAAACCCTCAAAGCTTTCAAGTAGAACATGTTAAGTCCAAAGTAATACTAATAGAGAAAGTATGGAGTGCAATTTAAAGCTTCTACTTAATGCTTGAAACTCAAGCCCCATCTATTTAATGCCATTTTCAACAAGGTAAGAAATTATAGAACTTGCAATGAGAAGAGAAAAAAAAAGGGAGGGGTAGCAGGTAAAACTTTACAACCAAGAGCACTTCACAACTAACAAACATGTCAAACCATAAAACAAAAGGAGTTATACCTCAGTAGTGTAGCAACCAACCAAACAAAAGTGTCGAGTGAGCCAACAAGGAGGCCGAGGGAACCCAGCAAAGAGATCGAGCAAGCAAGGGCTCGAGCAAACTTAAGAGGAAAGAAACCAGGAGCCTCCAACCTATCACACACACACATGCACTGGATTAACCAAAGAGCATGAGAGAAAAAAAAAGGGGCAGCACCTCACCCTCTCCAAAGAAATTAGCCAACCAACTGTCCAACCTCAAGAATTCCCCACAGTGGGGAATATAGTAAGAAGAGAGGGGAAGAGCCAAGCTAGACTCACCCAAGGCCGCCCAAACTCAACCAGGGCTCACCCAAGCTTCACCGAACCAGGGATGGATCAAACCATCGCAACAGGCCACCCACAGGGAGAATGATCGAGAGAAGAGGAAGAAGAGAGCATTGGGAAGGAGAGAAAACTTCCCCATTCGTTCCAAAGGAGACAGTGCGGCAAGCACTTGAGCTCGAAAAGGAAAGTCCACTGTGTCGAGGAGGAGAAGCTCGAGCAGAGCGTCCCGCAATGTCACCTCTCCTAGAGTGAGGAGGACGAACCACTGTACGTATAGAAAGAGACGGGACCGGGCTAACAGCTCGTTTGAACCAAAGCTAGAGCAAGAGTGTGCACGATCCCGCGAGAGAAGAGGGAAGAAATGGCGCGGGACGAACCAGGGACGGGTGCGGTAATGGAGTTTAGGGTTTTAACTAAGGAGAAGAAAGTTAAATAATAAAGTAAAATATAAATTAATATTATATAATTTATCCAAATGCGACGAATTTCGTGTTGTTCCCTCACGCTCAGGATCCCAACAAAGTAAATGTCCTTCCTAGGTGAATTCGACGTTTCGGATGCTCCGGCGCCGTCCTTTTCATCATCTGGGTTTGTTTGGACAACCTCGTCGACGATCGGGTCAAAAAAAACGTGTCAAATTTGATTTTTGTTGAAATTCTTGCTTGATGTCGACCATCCTGGCAAATTGGCTTCAGCTCCGGTCAGTTGTAGAGTAATTGAAGAGGTTGAGGCCGTGAATTGTGGAATTTGTTCGTGTAGTGGTGCAAAATGTGTGCGAGGCCGTTCGAAGGCTTAAAGGTCCTATGAGGGACTCTTTTTGAGTTCCTCGCGTTAATTCCAACATTCCATGCGCTAGAGGTACAGAATTACGTGAGAGACTCCAAAAAGAGTAACGAAATGCTTTCAAAAACCTAAAACAAGGTGGTCCCATAGCTAAGGATCTAAGATAGCCAAAGAGAAGACCCTAGGGCTAGAATCCTAAATCCTAAGGAAAAACTAGACCTCGACAAAAATGAGGTCAACAACAGTCAATGGGTCGCCTTGCCTGTAGGGCAAGGTTGTAAGTCCCACACTTTGGCCAATCTTATCCTCCCCTCTACATGGATCGAAGTTGACAAGATTGAGCCCCTACTTTGAGCAAATCTGATCCTTCTTCCTACAGGGAATGGAGTCGACAGGATTGAGCCCATACTGAGTCAGTCCAATCCTCCTTACGAGGGATGGAGTTGAAAGAACTATTGCTTTTAATTGTAAGTTATAGTATTACCCGATGATGGTCGAGTTAATAGAATATTTCAATCGGAGGGGTAAATGTCAAAGTTATGTCTCAAGTTTATTTCAAATTCAATCATTTCAATTATTGAACTCGATCCTTTGTAAGTGGGACAGAGACGACTGGGTTCAAAGACTTCAACCCCTGATAATGGTCATGTTGATCGTGAATTTCAACCGAAGGGGTCTATTTCCAAAATTAAAATTTAAAGTCATTTAAATATGTTCAAATAATATATACTATGAACTCGATCCTCTGTAAATGGGACAGAGTCGACAAGGTTTATAAAATTAAAATATTTTAAATCATAAAAAATAATATTCAAATGAAAATCTATCACTAAAAAAATTTAAGCAAAATCACTAAAAAAACTTTAACCTCGAACCCCAGATCTTAAAGTCCTTGTAAAAATAAGGGTGAAATATTTGGGCAGTGTCTTATCTACTATCTCATCTGCCTTCAAAAATTCAACCTGAAAACTTAACAAACTATGTGTTAAGCTCTCGACAAGAGTCCGGAGCCCCTTTTAGAATTTTCGGAGCCCACATAGCGCATACCTATATCCTTCAAAATAAATTAAAAAAATTAATCAAATATAAAAGCTATAAAATTTTGCATTCCGCACAAATCAATCTATAAGACTGAGTTGCAAGTCCCAACAAATTCTCCTAAATTAAAACAGTCATACCCATCTACTCGTACATGTGATTGAAGTCGTGATTTTGAAGCGTATGTGAGTTAGATGATCACCAGTTTCAGGCAATGACACGACTCTAGAAGAGTCAAGTTGAATTTCACTCGGTTTGAGTGAAGTCTTTAAGTCTCATTCTATCATCTTAAATTAGGTTCAAGTTTCCAACTCGTATTAGTAGTGCTCACTTTAGTTTAGGCTCTAAGGCACTTCATTTTTCTTCATTAGAGGATAAGTATTTGTCTCATAAACCCTTCCACGAACTTGTGTCGTTGGAACATAAATGATAATGTTCTAATTAAATGCAAATTTAAATTTTAAAAAAAAAATCTCAACTTTCAAAACGTCAAGTCTAATCATAGGATGATTTAAAGCGTGACTGAGCATCTCAGAATCTGGTGCTTCCTATTGTTCCTCTTTTGGCTTCTAATAATAACTATTCTAAAATTTGACCAAATCTCAACTAAATTTATAAAGATAACACTCTTAAATAAAAACTTTAAAATCTACAAAAGCACGAGAGCCTTTATTTTAACCAATTTTTTTCCCTAGAAAATGACATCTTTTAAGGTATAATTAATTATAGGGGGTTACACTATAAGGAAGATGTACCCTATAACAATAAGAAGATATATGGTTCACATGGACCCATGAATTTTGAAATCTTTTCTTTAGTGATTGAACAATTATAGAATACTATTTTTATCTTTCATGACTATATTATTTTTAATGTTGTATTTGATCATCTAAATAAGAAATTTTTTCAAATTTTGTGGGCGTGATATGTTCGATCAATCCCCATAGTGATGGTGAAAAAATTAGATAAAAATCACCTAAATTCAATCATCTTCAATTATAAAGGATAAGTAGAAAAAAACTCTTCCGAAGATAAAATTTCCATAAATTGATTATATTTGATGTTGCGTCAATTTTCCTTGAATATACAAAGGGTAACAACTTCAAGAGAATTTTGATGCATCTAAAATGTTATTTTTGGAATTCACTTGGGGTCTGTTTGGGACAGCTGCAACTTATACAGCTTATTCTGATAAGTTGTCTGACTGTTTGGTTTGTGCGTTTAGAAACAGTTTATTCTGGATAAATGACAATTTTGCCCATGTTTTGAATAAGTTGTTTAGTTATTTGCGAAACTCATTAGTATTCTTGGAGATGCAACAAAATATTTATTTATTGAGGGCATTTAGATACATACCCAATTCTTCTGCATTTACATATCTCACACCTATACTTTACTTCATACATTTATATCACTCAAATATTTCCCATCACATCAAAGAAGCACGAATAAATATGAAAATGTGAAATACAACTTCACACAATAGATAAGGTTGTGGCTGAAGTTAGAAATTGAAGTTTAGGTTTTAATCATATAAATACATTGGAATTGAGTGGTATGTATGTAAATCCTACTTTATTGTTTTCGCTCAGCTTCAGCGGCTAACATCAGAAGTTCCAAAAGACATTTTGGTTGGAAATGCATTACAAGCCCAAATCTTATTGTGCAAAACAGTGAAGACAAAATCACACAACGTACTAAAATCCTAATATGGTACAATTAACGTGGTTCGACACTAAACTTTCAAATTTAACATCAGTGTCATACAAAAGCTTTTACATGTCGGGCAATTCTTATGTCCTATGGAACGGCCTCTAAAGCAATCGTTCAATGAAGCATTTAACATCAGATATAGTGATATACAAAGGTAAATTAGAGCAGACAACTGTCGGCCGCTGAAATTTTTGGAAATTATTTATTGTTGTTTGGGATTTAAGATTTAATTTAATATATATATATATATTAGTTTTGAAAGTAAAATTTTAAATTTTAAAAAACGAGAATGAACGAATTTCATTTGTTTAGCAGTTTGAATGAACGAGCATTATATCGCAAGTAATGCATCTATCCCGAAGAATATACACCTTACTTAACGACATCGCTCGATCAAATAAACTACAAAATTCATGACATCCGTTCTGGTCTGCGAACTTTTATGTAGACCGACAAGTTCACCTATTTAATACATAAAGAATTAAATATGGTTTATATTATTTAGGTTCATAAAGCTACCTATAGATGCAAGCCCCTACAGTCAATTACCCCTCAAATGACCGAAATCACCTGAAAGAACTCTCGATTTAGATCAGGGGTATCTATCTTCATGAATTCAAAGGGTAAGGTTTTCAACGAAGTGTGGTAGTAGGAAATCCAATAGGTGAAAGGCCCAATGTGGAACAGTTTTGATAGAAATCCAAAGGAAAGAAAGGTAAAGGATGTCACGGATCTCGAGGAGAACCTCGATGACGTCCCAGAAAATCCTATTGTTGGGTTTTAAATTTTGAAAATGAATTTATTTAAGTTTCAATCCTGCCAATTAATTATGGAATTACATTTACATAGTCACTTCGATTATGCGAATAACTCGGAAAATAGGAGGATTTACGCTGTATCGGACGACAACCTCGGAATCCTAAAGCGAATTAGGGCTTATGTTGCACAGCAAGGCTGTGCAAAGGCCTAAAAGAACAAGTGAAGATTTATGCCGCACTAGGCGGACTACCTCGAAGTCCTATGGTTCGTTATTTAGACTAAGGAAAGGTTTTGCTGATGTAGACACGAGTTTTGTTGTTGAAGATGGTCGTGCTGCCCTCAAAGTCGTGCTTTGTACTCCACGTCGTAGCAGTGTTGCAGTTTAGGTTTAAAGTTTAAAGTGAACATGCAAATGTTGAATCAGTGATTCATTTTATTATTATCATTATTACTTTATTTTTTTTTTAGGTGTATTCTTTACAGTAAATAGGGTTGGAGTTGCACCAGATGACGGATAAAATTAGAGAGAGTCGCCTTAGATGGTTTGGTCACATTAAACGTCGACCACCTGATGATCCGATTAGGAGAGTAGATGTTTTAAATACAACTTATGTTAAGAAAGGCGAGAGAGCGGCCTAGGAAAACTTGGGCTTATTGCATAAAAAATGATCTTAATTTATTAGAATTAAACGAAAATTTGACACTAAATAGGACGCAATGGAGAAAAAGGATTCATGTAGCCGACCCCACTTAGTGGGATTAAGGCTTTGTTGTTGTTGTTGTTGTTGTTGTATTCTTTACAGTAAATAGAGGTGACATGCTATAGTAAAACAGGAACAGTAGTAGTAATTTGCAGTGTAAGACAGTGACAATAAGATATAGATACGATAAAGAAAGCGATAGATGAGGACATGTTGTAGTAAATAACATAGACAAGTATCGCAAGCGAGTTATGCTTAAACAAGTGTCTTACTGATAAACATGTTACGCTAAGCAGGAGTATATGCTGCAGATAGTAAAACATGTTATACTAACAGGTATATGTACTGAAAAAAGTAAAGCATGCAACGCGGTAAAGAAAAAAAGTGACAATGCTACAAGTGTACCGTAGGCGCTGATTACCCGCAATACATTGCTACTTGTTTATTATTTTCATTTTATTTCCTGTAAGAAAGAGATTAGCACAAAAAGAATCAGAGTAGACGTAGTAAGGAAAACTTGAGTATGGGTGCTACTATATGTGCAGGAGAGGTGAAGTATGAAATCCCGGGGTAAATCCAAAAGAAAAGCGAAAGGAAGAAAATCTTAAAAGAAAGACGAAAGAAAGAAAATCGAGAAAGAAAGAAAAGAAGTCTCGTGGGAAACCTGAAAGAAAATCACGAACGAACACAAAAATCGTAGCAAAAACCACAAAAACACTAAAAGAAGAAACTCACAGATGTCCCGCTAAACTCACAGAGAACCGTAAGAAAGTCATGGGGCGTCTGAAAAAAGACCGTAAGCATAATGGCAATGAGGACTCAGAGATGGGTTGTGTGCGTCTCAATCATGGATAAGAGCTACCAGACCGACACCCTACAGAGGGCAGTCCTAACCTCGACTCGAGTAATTAACCGTGAACCTTTACTAATTTTTCATTCATTTTAGTTTGCATGCATATAAAATTTATGGGTAAGAAGTAATTTTGTTGTAGAGGAAATTTTGCTTCAAAATATTTATTTTTAATAAAGTAGTACAGTCCACAGGCCAACCACCCTAATCGAACTAGGACTACTAACAACTTAAGGGTAATGGTTGCAACAGTCTCACCAAGAATTGGTGAATAGCATTGTCGATCCCTAGCCTCGACTCCAGTGGAGATTTTTACTCAAAGGCAAGGGGATACTATTCTAATAGTCCCTCTTTTTTAAGCACACATAAGCACTATCGTAGTCATCCTCGACCCTAACCACCCTACTTACAGTCTTATTTGATGGCCTCACATATAGCTTAAAGAGCTATATGTGCACACCTAAACGTCCCATGCAGGTGCGGACATTGAACCAAGAAGCAAGGAGAAAATCAAGGGACGGGGATCAATGAAAGGAGAGAGGAGAAAGCAATTTACCTAACACCGGATCATAAAACGATGTGAATTGGTTCTCAAAATCGATCAACTCAAGTCAATCATTCAGGACTCCCGATAATCCTCACTCGTCCTAAAGGAAAAGACCTAAAAGTGTCGTCACACTCGTGAAGTGAACTAGACACCTAAGCAGTGCAGAACTCGTTCCCATAACACTCGGGTAAAGGCAAAGAGAAAAGGAACGTAAGATAAAGCTGCGGGGAAGACCCCTGGACTTAGACCTCTTCTCGGGGTCCCTTGAACCCCAAACCAGACTCAAAAGGCTTGTTAAAAGAAACTAGACTCGAAACTCACAAATTCGACGTACATCGGAGTACAAAATTACTTCAGAATATAATCCAATAAACGTCGCAATCCGGCTTTGCTAAATGTCACAGCAATGAGCCCAAACAAATATTAAAACCTGAGCCAAATATATCAATAACATCCTAAATGAATGCCACGATTTAAGCTTATATAAAACTTTAATCAAGCTCCAATATTCAAGTCTCAAAAATTTCACTGAAGCATAGATCCAACATAGGCAACCCGAACCATATACGAGTTACCAAAGGGCTAATCCAAAGGCAGAGAAAATACCAAAACCGAGCCCCCATGTGTAATGGGGCAGTACGTAAGGCAGCAGAAACAGAGAAAACAAGCCCCTATGTGCAATGGGGCGGCTGCAAGGCAGCAAATACAACAAAACTGAGCCCCCTATGTGCAATGGGGCAGCTGCAAGGCAGCAGAAACAGAGAAAAGCAAGCCCCTATGTGCAACGGGCGGCAACAAGGCAACAAAGAAAACAAACTGAGCCCCCATGTGCAATGGGGCAGCTGTAAGGCAACAAGAACCACAAAACCAAGCCCCCTATGTGCAATGGGGCTACTGCAAGGCTGCAGAAACAGAGAAAAGCAAGCCACTATGTGCAATGGGGCGGCTGCAAGGCAAGAAAGACAACAAACCGAGCCCCCATGTGCAATGGGGTAGCTACAAGGCAGCAAGAACCACAAAACCGAGCCCCCTATGTGCAATGGGGCTTGCAGCAGAAACTGAGAAAAGCAAGCCCCTACGTGCAATGGGCGGCTGCAAGGCAGCAAAGACAACAAGCCCTCATGTGCAATGAGGCGAACTGCAAGGCGACAAGAACCACAAAACCGAGCCCCTATGTGCATTGGGCGGTACTGCAACGGCAGAAACAGAGAAAAGCAAGCCCCATGTGCAATGGGGCGGTCGCAAGGCAACAAAGACAAGCAACCGAGCCCCCATGTGCAATGGGGCAGCTGCAAGGCTGCAAAAACCACAAAACCGAGCCCCCTATGTGCAATGGGGCAGCAGCAAGGCAACAGAAACAGAGAAAAGCAAGCCCTTATGTGCAATGGGGCGGCTGCAAGGCAGCAAAGACAACAAACCGAGCCCCCATGTGCAATGGGGCAGTTGCAAGGCAGCAAGAACCACAAAACCGAGCCCCATATGTGCAATGGGGCAGCTGCAAGGCTGCAGAAATAGAGAAAAGCAAGCTCTTATGTGCAATGGGGCGGCTGCAAGGCAGCAAAGACAACAAACTGAGCCCCCATGTACAATGGGGCAGCTGCAAGGCAGCAGAAATAGAGAAAAGCAAGCCCCTACGTGCAATGGGCGGCTGCAAGGCAGCAAAGACAACAAGCCCTCATGTGCAATGGGGCAGCTGCAAGGCAGCAAGGACCACAAAACCGAGCCCCCTATGTGCAATGGGGCAGCTGCAAGGCAGCAGAAACAGAGAAAAGCAAGCCCCTATGTGCAATGGGGCGGCTGCCAGGCAGCAAAGACAACAAACCGAGCCTCCCATATCAAGTGCAAAAGGAGCAACTGTAAAGCACCAAAATCAGCAAACCAAAGCTCCCAAATGAGGTGCAAAAGGGAGCAGCCACAATAACATTAAAATAGTAAAATCCAAGCCCTATATGAAGAGTGCAAGGGCAGCCATAGAGGCACTTAAAACAAAGAAACAAAGCTCCCAAGTGTGGTGCCAAGGGAGCAGCCATGGAGGCCACTACAGTAGGAAAACCGAGCTCCCTAAAATGGAGTAGTTGCAGGGTAGCAAGGGCAGAGAAAACCAAGCCAGACAAGACACCAAAACAAGACCACCAAGCTGCCTAAAATTAGATCAATTTCAAGGTAGAACCATGACACATAAAGACACACAAAATTAAGCCCAGGAATAGCCAAACCGCAACAAGGTGAAGCCAAAATCAAACCATCATTGGCTCCCTTCTTTCATGTATTTCTCCCACAAGCATTAAGCCTTTCATGTATGCCATGTTAAAAAAAATAAAATGAAATAAAAAGCAAGTCACAACAAGTTTTTCTCAAGTATAGAGGGCCTCTAGGGTATATTTCAGACCTCCAAACATGCAAATAATAAGACAAAAGAAGAGCACTAGCATTTATAAAGTAAGGCATGTGAAACCTAGCCCTTCCAAACACATTTAATGCTTCTTTTTCTTTTTTTTTAGATGGTATGACTTGCAATAAATAGAGAGGGGAAGAATGTTAAAAGCTCGACCAAGTGCAACATATCCATCAGCACTTCCAAAGCACATCAATGCATTGTATCATGAGGCAAGAAAGCCATAAATTTCATTCCTTAGTGTTCTAACAGCCAAACAAGCCCAGGGAACCGAGAAAGGAAGCAAGCAAGAGGCCAAAGTCCACCTCTATATGAAGCAGCAGGGCTCTGTCAGCTCAAAACAGTAGCCAACTGGAGGTGTTGCTCTCACAAGCCTTCACCGAGTTGACTCCCAGCAGAGAAGGGAAGAGAGAAGTAGAATGTGGAGAATAGAGAAGAGAGATTGCAGAATAGACAGCCAAAAAAACCTCTCCCAGAGCCTCTCGGTCAAGAAGAACAAAAAGAAAAGCCTCTTCCTTTCTCCTGCTCAATGCACCAAGGAAAAGACCAACCAACCCCAAAATTCCCCCTACTCATTCTGCCAAACGAAGGCTCGAAAAGGGAGAAGAAGCACGGGGAAGTGGAGAAGCTTCCCCCATTTGTGCCAAGAGAGGCAGAGCGGCAGAAAGGAAGAGCTCGAACGGGTAACATTCAACCTGACGCGGCTTTGGGAAGCCAAAAATTCGAACAGCACACGGCACAAGAAACAAGTAAGTCAACTCCCTACCTCACATGAGAGAATAGCTCGCGGGGAGGGAAGAACTCACCCCTAAGGTTTCACCCGGGTCGAAGGGAGGAGAGTCGAGCCGCGAAGGGGAGCGAAATGGCGGGGTCAAAACCAAATGCCCGGTGATCAAGGGATTTAGGTTTTAAAATATATTTAAAACATATTTTAATATATTTAAAAAAAAAGTTTTAATTTGCGTAGTCTGTTCGCGCTCGGAAACATAGCAAATTATATGTCCCTCCCTAGCAAATTCAACGTTCCGGACGCATCGGCGCAGTCCGTTTCGCGATCCGAGGTCGTTCAGAGAACCTCGTCGTTGGTCGGGCCAAAAGCGCATCAAATACGATCTTTTCTGAAATTTTGACTTTGACATCGACCGTCCTGCCATTCTGACTTCAGTCTTGTCCGTTGATGAGAACATGAAGGCGTCGAGGCCGCGAATCGAGAAACTTGTGCGCGGTGGTGCAAAATGTGCACGAGGTTGTCCTAATGTCCAGTGGTCCTATAGGGACTCAATTTGGATTCCCGACGTCAATACCAACCTGCTATGCGCTAGAGGTGCGGAATCTCGTGCAGGACTCCAAAAGAGTAACGAAGTGGCTTCAAACACTCTAAAATGAGGTAGGCTCATTGCTAGGAATCTAAGATCGTCGGGGAAGCTCCTAAAACTAGAACCCTAAAGTTTAGGAGGAAAACTAAACCTCAACAAAAGTGAGGTCAACAACAACAAGAAATGATGGAGAAAGCTCAGCTGACACTGCCGCTAAAGTTGTAGAAGAAAACTGTTTTAGCTATTAATCAATTATATTAATGAAAACTAACATACAAAAATAACAACAAAGCCTTAATCCCACTAAGTGGGATCGGCGACATGAATCATTTTTCTCCATTGCATGCTATTTAGCGTCAATTTTTTATTTAATTCTAAATTAATGAAAACTAAAATATATAAAATCAAATTAAAGCCTCAACCCCATCTTCCCCATTACCTCTCCTGCCCCAAACCCGCAACCCTCTCTCCTAGTTTTGCCCAAAACAATCGCATTTGTACCTTGACCTTTTCGCGTTGTAGGCGAAGGATCATCGACATTGTCTCGTTTGGGGTCGCCGTTGCCGCATTTCGCTCCTCAAGCTCTACCGAAAGCTCCTGGATCGCAACCTGCTGACTAGCTAGGGTTTCGCGGAGGGCTATCAGCTCGTTTTCGACCTCCACGAGCGCGAAGGCAGCCTACAGCGTTGCGTTCTGACTTCCATCGCAACCTGCAGCGCTGCGTCCCAATCTTTGTTTGATTAGCAGGCGGTTATCTCTTGCGAGTGAGGGAGAAAACGCGGGGCACCGAAGGAAACAAGCGATCAAAAACGTAGCCCGCAGGGGTCATCATGCGGGCCGCGTGTTTCCCAAAATTAAAACGCAATTTTTAGATGCCCACGCGAAACGCGCGATCCAAACGCTACGGCGGCGTTTTAAAAACACCGCCCGCAGTTTTAAGCTACCCCAAACGGGCCCTTATATTAATATAAAATTTGAAGGGAAAGATAAAGTTTATGCATATATTACAACAATCTTATCATCTAGAAAAGAATTTAATTTCATTACACAAGAGAAATTCGCTTGTCAAATGAGTTGAGGAAGAGGGTGCAAGGAAGAAGTTTTTTAAGGCCTTTCTTTATAAGGACATTTAAGAGTATAGGAAAGTCAATTGAAAGGCAAATAAAAACAAAGTTCATAATGGCCAACACTACTATTATAACAAGCTCAAACGTTAGAAACCTGAATGGCTGAATTTTGCAACCAAAAACCCTTTGGAAAAAGGTGTAATAGAAAGAGAAGTCTAATTCTGAAGCAATATCAATAACAACGAAGCATAAAATTAGTCTAAAATTTGTTTTGATGGTTGTAAATTGTAGCATTCTTCAACTAAAAATTGGATAGTTGTAGAAATCACATGGCTTGTAAAACTGTTGGGATATTTACAATTTATATTAGGAAACAAGACGGAGCTATGAGAATTTTGGGAAAAGTAAAGCATGTGCCGGCATTGAAGAAGAATCTTATATCCTTGGGTTATTTAAACACCAAAGTATTGAAGGTTACATGTTCTAAAGGATCTCACATCTTTTAATAAAGAAAAGATGTTGGCTAATATTTATTTCCTTCATTGTAAAACATGAACAGAGTGTCAACTGCAACATCAATTTCTTCCTCAATTAAAAACCAGGGTATATATTGGAATGGGACTTTTCATAGTTGTGCAAAAGAGAATTGCATTATAATTACTTGACTAAATGGGAACATTATGTTTTAAAGAAACCATCACAAATTAAAATTCTTGGTAGGAGTTCTAGGATATTGCAGACTATATTTATTTAAACTAATGAGATATTTCCAAAATTAGGCCTAAGTGAGGATATAAATACATGTTCTTTTGTAGATTCTTTTCATGGAAACTCTAGATTAAAAGTCTAGATTTATAACTTATAAGTAAAAAGGTTATATGTTTGAACTAAACTGAGAAGCAAGGAAGTACAAAAAGAGGTTGAAGCCAATCAACTGTGTGAATTCTACTATTTTGAGTTTAAGATTATGTGTTTGAATGAAAATGCTGTCAAGCATAAAACTAAGGTACATAGTCCTGAGTAATGAAGTGAAAAGAAAAAACATATATATGACATTGCTATAGAGAAACAAAAGAATGTAAAATAATATGAAGAAAGATTCTTAAGCAAGGTTATTAATACTGCATGATATTTAATGAATGCATTGAAGACACTTGAAAAAGTGTGGTCAATCTAACAAATTCTTCGATTCTAAGGATCTCAGATTGGCATGTTTGTGCTAATGCTAAGGACAGTGAGTTAAAGTCACAAGTTAAGAAATGCATATTGAAATTATTATGGGAAATTTACACACGTAGCACACAATTCTTATGTATTTACATGTCTCGTAACTAAACCCTCAAATTTAGATACATAGCATTTTGGTTTTTTAAACATATGTATTTACGTTTAAAAAGTGGTAATAGTGCTATTTTTATGTGATATTAAATATTTGAGTGCTATGTGTGTAAATATGAAAGTTAGGGTGTGAGATATGTAAATACAAAAGAGTTGTGTGCTCTTATTTAAATGCCCCAATTATTAAGTATATAACAGCATGCACTCGCTAGAAATTTCACAATTATTAATGTTACCAGTGGTTGCATAACAAGACTCATTTGAAAGCAATGGAATGAAATTTCAAGCATAAAAGAACTATAGATTGATGTTTTATGTATGGTAGAGACAAATCAAATTGAGTTAAAAGAATTTTCAAATTTTGATCATGCTATTAATCTTGAAACAAAGAGGTCTCAAAATGAGAGACTTCTCTATCTCAATGCACATTATCATATAGAAATCATCACCTGCTTCGTATATTATATACATAGAGTATATAGCACTTAATAAAGCTATTAAAGAAGCTATTTAGCATACAAGTTTGGTTAAATAAATGTATTTGAAGCAAAGCTAATTCAGTGTTATGATGTGATAAGAGTGTCAAGCACATAATATGAGATCGAATATTTTATAAAAGAATTAAACATATTAAAAAAAGAATACAATTTCATCAGAAAATGGTAGCGGTTAGATTTCGATTCAGGCGATATTCAATCAAAACAATCTTATTGAGATGCTAGAAAAAATTACGCCAATTCACTATTTTAGGCAATGTTTGACTAAGAGTTTGCAACTCCTAATGTAAGTGGAAACAGTGGCCTTATATTGAAGAGTGATCTAAACCAAAAAAATGGTGAAACATCTCAAGTAGGTACGTGGGATAATTAGAAGTAGTATAACCAAGAATGAGAAACGAAGATGTGTAAAATTGGGCTTCTTGGTCGAATTCGGGTCTAATCCAAAATTGACTCGAACCCAAACCTGTTTTACATAAGCCCAACACAATTATCATACAAATCAGAAAGTCTATCTGAACCCAACCTGTCTTCAATCTGAATGACCCTAGCCCGACCCACATAGCATGTTTAACATATCCATACAGCTATTCAGATTAAATTCATGTCAATTATGAGTCAAGTTTGTCACATTCAAGTTTATTTCAGGATTGGCAGGTCAAACCAAACCCAACCCGAAAAAATAATCATGCCAAAAATTTCGACCCAAATTTAACCCAAAAAATTAATCGGGTGAACCTGAACCTGAATTTTTCAACTTAGCGTGTCAAGTTAATTTTAAACCCATGTCCCTGGTATTTTTTAATATTAGTTGAAATAGTTTCTACGGATGACTATTTCAACCCTTATTAAAAGAGTCCAGATTATAAGCTGGCACCTTAGTAGAATTTGGAACTAAAATAACCCCATGTCAATAGCCAGAGAATTATTTGGGCACTTTACTCAACCAAGAATAAAATACATATTATAATTACATGAGGATACAAGACAAAAGAGCTCACGTGGCTCAACGCATGCTTGATCACACGTCATTGCCCAACACAATTCAACCAAGCTTAAATTCATGCCCCATATTAACAAAGGGTAATACCTATTCGAACAAACTCCTTGCTCAACTCATAAACATTTCCTCGACTTAAAAAATTGAACTAAAGCATTGAAAGATAGATAAATAAGTGAAAATGGGGCATATGGGATAGTTAGAGACTCGTAAAAAAGACACGTAGCATGCAAACAAAGATGGATGTCACTAACAAATGCAGGAAAACCTCAAACATTATAGCAACACAGGTTTATGAGGTCATAAATTGAGGCAACGATACATCCAAAAATCTGAGATAAGACCAGCAAATACATATCCCATCAAAAAAAAAGAATTTACACTAATCCCCATTTAATAACTAAAACTTTATATGATTTGTTTCCTCAAAAAATCACACTAGCAAGTTTTTCCTGTATAGGAGGCCATCTTCAAATATGCTTACCAATTCCATGTGATTTATCTTAACAAGGGTATCTGATCCTCTTATGTATAGAAAACTCCCAAAAAAGAAAAAAAAACCTTTGCGAAATTATGGAGGCCAATGAATATAGATCTTTAAGTCTTCACCCATCCAAATTATCCTCATCTCAGCTCTCCTTAAACAGACATGTTGATTTTATTACCTCTAATAGCCATTATTCTCTCAATTTCCAAACTTGCAACACAACTGTTCCCTTTCATAACCTTGAGTGCGTTGGAAGTTTTTGTTAAAGAACATAAGAAAACAAATTTAAAATTAAAACCCATCCTTTTTAATTCAAATAAGCGATTTGATACAAGGAGGAATTGTTAGGATTATATATAAAATAGCAAACACTATTTTTGTGTGTTCATTTTCAAAACCCCCACCTTGTAATTACATAACCTACACACCCAATTCTACACAAATCAAAAAGAGCAGTTAATTGATTATTGCAATATAAGGGTTAGTTATTACGACAAAAATGAAAGGGGTAATCTCCTTATGTTTCCCTTAGAAAATTGACGAGTTTGAATACTGAACAAGAAATTTAAGGAAGAAAACGAGAAGAATATAATTTATTGGTCTGTTCTTTTAGCTTTGATGAAGGAGAATATTTATGCCCTTCTCTATGATTTTAGCTAGAAAATTTTGGTTTATTTTCTTCCATGTTAATTTTTAGAACGGGAATTTGATAAATGAATAGTATTGTTTACTTGGCCCTATACATGTAGTTCATTCTCGTTCCAAACAATCAAAAAAAAAAGGGAAAGGGGATTTGAGAATTGCATGTATATTTCTCTTATTGGCAGTCCAACTTTTAATAGCACATTTGGTGGCTCCTTGTCCCTATATATGTAGGTTATTCTTGTCTGAAACAAATAAATCAAGTATCTATTATCTATGGCGTTTACTTGTTCCCTAATTTTGTATAGAATTATCATTCAATAGCTCATAAGTTAATCATATTTCCTTTATGCTCGCAAAGGAAGTAGCTTTGGTGCTATCTCATAACAATTAGTTTTTTTTTTTTTTAATGAAAAGAAAATTGAGTAATCCCATACTTGAGGCAACAGATCAAAATAAAGACAAGCATGATTTACTCAAGATAAACTAAACACAGAACATTCAATTCAAAGCTTTTGTTGAATTACAGTTATTTCAAACGTATAAATAATTAAACTATACACTTGGTAACATAAAAAATAAGTTACTCGTTCAACAGATACTACAGTCAAAATACTTTTTCCCACATACCATGCAAATCTTTCAAGACCCGAGGGGTGTCCTTCATAATTAGTCCATTTTTATGGGCTTTTCTCTCTAATACAGGCCACATAACATCAAGCAAAAAAAGAAATCAAAACTTCCACGTACCTTGGTCAATAACAGTTTGACGTCCTCTTATAGATTGAATGGCTGATTTCAGCGTTTGGAGAGAAACTCTGAAGTCCTTAAAGAGTTGTTTCCCAAATCTTTTGTCCTCTACAAAACCAAGCACTAAATGCTCAACAGACACAAAGGAGTCTCCATACTCTTTCTTGAAATCCCTAGCCCTTTGAATTAAAGATTCCAAGTCCCTTCCTAGCATAGAACCAGCAGACTCACCAAGAACCTGGAATAGTTAACATGCAAGCTTTTCTAGAATAAATATGTGGGATCAGCCAGGGAATAATAAAATTAGCCTAAAGTGCTTAATGCAAAGAATACAATACTAGTAAAAAAATGCTCGGCTACCAAGCTCAACAAAAGAGAAGATTTTTCCACCTATCATCAAGTCCCACAATCAAAACAGCGGCATGAGAGTAAAGAACTATCAGCAAAAAAACTGATTAGTTAGAAATTCACCTTTGGTTGCCTCTGAATGTAACTCTCCGTAGCTTCAAGAAGGCGAGTGTTATCAACACCAGCCTTGGAGAAAATCCGGCGAGCTAAACCATTCTTCTGCTCCAACAACGCTTTCATCAAATGCTCTGTCTCCACAATCTGATGCTTACTCTCCTTCGCAACCTCCGGCGATGAAACAATCCCTTGCCAGGCCATCTCCGTAAACTCTTGCTGAGTAATCTGAAATAAAAAAAATAACACGAAAAACTCCAATCTTTATTAATATTTCTGCAAATTAAATAAATTGTACTGAAAAATGAAAAAGAGAATCTATAATCACCCTCCCATCTTTCGTAGAGGCATCGCATCGCACGCCTCGCTGCCTATTGCGGCCAGTGGAGAACCTCCCCACCCTTTTCACGACAAAAATACCGGCTTTCCCTAGAGTATCCACCGAGTTCAGTGGATTTAGGGTTTTCATCGACGTAGCCGAAATTGGGATGGCAGAAGAAAAGGTACTTCGACGGAAGCTCCTCGGCAGAGGTGGGTGTAGGCAGAGATAGTGAGACTGGAGCGCGTACGCCATCGGTTGAAGCGAGGACGCCGCCTTATTGGTCTTTTTTCCGGCGAGGAAGCGCTGTGAAGTGCGGGGATTGGGAGAGTTGCAGCGCTAGTCTTGTCCACAAAAGGTGAAGGGAAGAAAGTGCGCGAAGCTTGTGGAGAGTGCTGGAGTATAGTGCTGGCAAGAAAACTCGTTGTCACAGATCGATCGATCAGTTCCTGTTCGGCATTTAGCACGGTGTTCGATTTCGTTCCTTGATAATTAAATAATAATATATATAAATTAAAACAATAATACTTTGGATATGATATTAAAGATTTAGTTTATTTAAACATAAAAAAGAAAATTTAGGTACATAAAAAAGAAAATTTAGGTACATAAGATTGGGTGGTATTTATGTAAATTCCCATTAATAATTTAAATTGATAAATAAATACATAAGAATTGGGTGGTTGGCCTTCCTGTTAGCCCTTGTAATTTGTAGATGCACAAGAACTTGGTGTTATGTATTTATTAGTCGTGAACAAATTTCTAACATTCAATATGAATTTCAAAGCATGATACTAATCTTGAGACGATCATTTTAGTAAGAAACATTTAAACTTCAATTAAGATATATACAGAGCTCTGATTGCAGTAAACTTATAGTCAAACTAACTGGCTCGAGGAGACGAACCCAATTATATCAAAAGCAGTCAATCTGAGTCAAATCAAGTTCAAATCAAGCCATCAAACCACTTTTGAAAGTTTTTCAATCATATTTGAAAGATCAATGAATGTTGAATCTACCAAGCTTATAGTCGAATTGAACGTCTCAACAAGAAAAATGCAACAAACCCAATATCGCTCAATTCTGACATCATTAAGGCACTATAATGTCCATCAAATATCGTTGCTCAAAAGAAGCTCTTCGAACTGTTAGATCAAAATGATTCATATTTTTTCATTAATTCTGACTCAGAATACTATAAATATAATCTCACTTCTCTCATAAGGGAGATGAGACCTTAAGGCTTGCGATTTGAAACTTTGAGATGAAGCTGGAGTCCGACATCACTTCAGCCACTGTTGATCACCTCCGACCGTCGTAGATCACCACCAACAGTCGTAAACCACTGCCGACCATCTTAGATCACTGTCGACCGCCGTCAATCATTACCGACCGTCATCGGCTACCACCGATCCCCATCGGCTGCCACCCACCTCTTACAACAAATTCATTCATGCACTAGCGTTGTAACTTTTAAGAGTATTTATGCTTTTCCCGCCTATTGGACTAATAATTGTACATGTAATATCCAGTTTATATTTTATTTCTTTAGCTGGGCTAGACCCCATAATTTATTCCTTTTCTAAGTTTTCTATGTAAAACCTTATAGTGTCACTACTGATTATTTTATTTTGTTTGGTGTGTGTTAAATTGTCGTGCATCGCTAAGAATATACTCAATTAATCTATTGTCGCAAATTTTCTAACAGGCGTCAGGTATGTAAATGCGCATAGTCTTTAGTATAGCACTATAAATATGAGAAAATCAGGCTATGCAAGAGAAACTTCAGCTCCGAGAAAAAAATGTTTAATTTTTTTTTTATTTTAATTAGTTAACCAAAAAAATTTTAATTTAAATTCAAGCTTAATACGAGTTTAATTTAAATTAAATCGAGCCGAACATAAATAAGTTTTTTTTAAGCAATTTTAAACATGATTAATAAAAAATTTAAACGATCCAAATACGAACAAGCTTTGAGCTCACTCGTATTTTGCTCGTTTACACCCCTGATTGAATACTTCTAACTTCATTTTTCACTTCTAGCAGCAGTTCAACATGCAAGCGTGCACATTTGATAAAATATTTTTATTATTGATAATCAAATAGTTTTCATAAATTAGTCAGAATTCATAACCTAGTTTTGAACATTATTCTATTGGATGATTTATTGATTTTTGCTATGTTTATCATGTTTTAATTCATTTTTATTGTCCATACAAGATCTTATTGCATTGTTATGAGATATCATGAATATAAATCATATTTATTTCATTTTTTGTTATTGCAAGCGTGTAAAATTTCATTTTCTAAGAAATCCTGTTGATATTTTTTTTATTATAAATTATTGGCAGATTAGCAACTCGTGTATCAGTCAGTGAAGATCTAGTCCTTGATTCGTCGATTATTCAACCATTGCTAAGCTGTAATTCAACCAATAGTTTTGCAGCTGAAAGGTTGATTATTATTCTGCTACAATGTCCGTGGCCGTCTTCTTCAGTCGAAATGATTTTGGTACTTGAATATTCAGTCTCTATTTGGTCGTTAAAATTTAGCAACTAATAAATCAATTGTTAACATGTATCGATTGAACTATTCAATTGTGTTCTTGGCGACCAAAGTTTTGTTGATTAATAAAAAAATCATTTGCAAAACAGATGATATCTAATTTTACGACTGAAAATAGTTGATTACCTATTGGTTTAAAATCAACCGATAATCATAACTCTCTCACGATGATCAAATTCTTAATAAGTTTCACTTCACACATAGATAAAATACATACACCGACGTGGTTGACCGTCTAAACGTGCGGATTAAATATTTTTCCCACACATGACACTCTTATCTTGCACTCGATCATAATGGTACTCTAAAAAACATCATAAAGATGTTAAAATTTAAAATATTTAGTTTATTTATCAGATACACCATTCCACTTGATTAGCTCATGTTTTCATCATAACAACTGAACTCATATATTGTCAACCTAACTACTACACTACACATCCATTCTTTACATGTAAAGATTAAAGTTTAGGTAATACATAATGGGAATTAAATGGCATGGAGCTGCTAAATCTTCCTTAATTTTTAAAGTAAGTTATACCTGACTTTAATTTCGTTTTTAATATTGAGTTAAAAAATATATCGAGGGATACAAAAAAATATATATATTTTTAATATATATATATATATATATATATATATATATATATATATATATATATATATATATATATATATATATATATATACATATAGAGAGAGAGAGAGAGAGAGAGAGAGAGAATGGTACTTTATAAAATCATCTTAAATGATTAGAATAAGTGAGAGCATTTTTGTTGCAATCATGGTGTGATTTTTGCTATTTCTATGAAAGAAGAGTGCCTTATTGTGAATTAACAGAGAAGGACAAGTTTCTAAACTAGCACTCCAATATTTTAAAAATTATGAATTAAAAAACAGAGCTCAAAGTTAGAGAAGAGTAAATATAGTTAAAATGTTATTGATTGTTTTTTAAACACAAGAGATTAAAAGGCTGTCTGGTAAAAACTTATTTTAAGAATTAAAGTTATAAATTTTAAAAATTTGTGCATATAAGATGTGTCTGCATGAATCTCAATAAGATCCAACGATCACAAAACAAAATATGTAACAAGTGGAGGCCAAGAAGAAGAAACCCAAGGGTCCACCCCTTGGGCCGCCCGACTCACGTTAGTCGGCTAAAGACAAACCCTCTAATCTGGTGATAATCAATGACCCGCACCAAAGGTGTCCCAATCGAATCTTCACATAGATTATTTACAAGAGTCATCACTGAAAATCAACTGAGGATATATGCTGCTCGAATACCTAATTGGTAACTTATATCATTCCACCGACCCACAAGTGATGGTCGCCCAAATTGTACGACCGACTAGATCTATCTATTGAAATACCCCATATTATACCTATTTTACTAGTGGTGCAGATGTAATTTCATAGTCATGATATCTATAAATACAGGGCTCATTTCATGAATAAGTGTTGCGCAATTTTAATATATATATATATATATATATATATATATATATATATATATATATATATATATATATATATATATATATATATTGTATTCTCTCTGTAATTCTCTTCTCTTTACACTCTATTTATTGGATGTGTCTCGTGGATAATTTTGAATTCAACATAGTTATTTTAAAAAAGTTAAATAGCCACTTTAGTGTTATAAATATAAATATAAGTGTTAGATATATAAATATATAAAATTTGTGCGGTGTATGTATAAGAGTGTTTAGTATGATACTTTAAAGAAGATTTAATTAAGATTTAATCTAAATCGAATCAAACACAATAAATATATAAGATAAATTCATGATTAAGTTATATTTAATTTTTTACTTGTTTAGCTTATTAAATTTTGATGTACTAAATCTACTTATTAATTCGATTTAACCAATTTTACTTTAAAAAAATATTTTAAATAGATTTATGTTAAACACCTCCAATCAATTTAGCAGATTTTAAACTTAATTGAATAAATCGGAATTTATTGGATTTATTAAAGTGTATTTAAAAAAGATGCGGGAGGCAAGTTGTTTGTCAAATATTGTTGTAACGGAAAAGCGAGCGTCGGGACTATATATGATTTGTCAGATGAAAAGCTAACCCTCATTTCCCACTGCTCGCCTACCTATTTTTTCAAGCCGCTCTGCTCCATAAATCTCGCTGTTTCAACACCGACAATGGCATCTAATTCTCTGAGGGGAGACTTTCATGGCTTTAGCAGTGAGCAGTTGAAGAACCGCAGATAACGAAAGTAAAGGTGTCTCCTTTTTGTTGATCGACCGCAGTTTCTTTCTTGATGAGTTTTGCCTGTGAAGTGCTTTTAGTGGAGGAAATCTTCTAATATTAAAAAAAAAATCCAATTTTTTATCTAAACCGCTGCCCTCGTTGGATTTGGTGTGCTAACTAATGAAAAAAGTAGGTTTTTTTTATTATTTTAGTTTTCTTAAGTCTCTGTATCTGTATCTGTTGATTTTAAGGAAAAAAAGGTTTTTGTTTCATTTGGTAGGGAACAGCATTTATTAGAGGGATTTATTGTTTTCTTTCGTATGATTCTCAATTTGGAATGCCACCGGAAGAAATCTTATGAGTCTGGATGCATCGTTCTTAGCAACTCACAACAGATCTGAAGTGGTTTGTCTAGCTTACTTTGATGTTATCTTCTCTTAGTTCTTCTATAAATGAGGGATTTGTTAGTATTTTTATTATTATTATTTAAGTGGAGAATGTACTGTTCTTTAAGGAAGCTCTTGAATTCCTTCATGCCAAGCTTTTAATGCCAGCCTTAGTTTATTTAGTAGTCCTGACTTCGTTCCAGGAGGAGAAAAAGGAGCTGGACCTTGGGATGAATTTAATGACGGAATTTTCTCTGCTGAGCTTGTTGTAGCATTTATAGATTATTTCCTTTTTTGAAGTTCTGGACTCTCTGGTAACTTGTGTTCTTTGACTTGTTATACTAATTTAATTACTCTCATAGAGAATATTTCTCCTTCCATTTTAGTCCCAACTTCTCAGATCTGTTAGGTTCGCTTGATTTCGAGTAGGTTTTGTTTTGATGATTTTGTTTGTAGAAATTCTTGTTAATCTGAAAGAAAAGGATTGGCCCTCATTTTCACCATTGAGTTTCTTCTCATTTTGAACAACTCTCAAAAGATTAAGTTTATCTAATAATTTCAGATGAGTCCTTCAATCATTTATCATTTTTGCAGTTCAACAAATTTTTTTTTTTTCATAAAAATTTGGTTGCTAATATTTTTTATGTTATTACTGTGTTGCTAGCAACATGTCCTTTTCATATAATATTCTGCACTAAAAATACTTCTTTTTTATAGCATATTTGATAACAAAAGAAGGAACATGTCTCTGTGGATTCTATTATTTCATCTCCTCTGTTTTCTTCCTGAGAATACTGCTCAGCAACATAGTAATGGAACAATCAAAGTTAGAGGGGATGTTATAGTGGCTACAACAAATGATGATTATATCTGTGCTACCCTTGATTGGTGGCCAGCTCAGAAGTGTAATTATAATCAGTGTCCATGGGGGGACTCGTCAGTTTTAAATCTGGTAAGGGGCCATTTGCATATTTTTAGAAACTTTCAGCTGCATTTTTTCTAGTAGAAAGTAAACCAGGTTCTCTGAAGTTAGATAATTCCTATTATTTTTTTTTTCATTTTTCAGGAGATAAATCATCCTTTTCTAGCCTCAGCTATAAAAGGTAGTTTTTTGTATAAAAATAGTTATTTTTCTTGCTGAATCTATTGTATATGTTGTTCATGCAATTTGTTTCAAACTATTTTAGCTTTTGCTTCATTAGGTGCCTTATTTAAGTTGTGCCGACGGTCGTATTTACTTTACTATTGAGTACTTTTAACAATTGCACTGAAGCTCTTCATAGAACTATAGAAAAATCGTATTAGAAAGATATTCACAAATTTTTTTCTTTTTTAATTTGTGGAATTGTAGCCTTCTCCCCATTGAGGATAAGGATTGGTGGTTCTTTGCAAGATCGAGTTGTGTATGGTATGCCAAACATAGATTATCCATGCCTCCCATTTGTTAAGATGGCAGATGGACTATTTGGTTTCTCCAAAGGCTGTTTAAGCCTGGAAAGATGGGATGAACTTAACACTTTGTTCCAAAAGACTGGGTAATATAGTGCATTACTTATTGCTTTTTCTCAGTCTTGTAATCTGTCCACTGTTTGGCATAATTGAAATATAACATTGTTCAGTCCTTAACATCCTAGAGTTTAGAAGTTTGGAAACTTTTTTTCTAATTATTTTATGTGTAATAAACTTGATCATGTACGTGCACTAAAATCAATTTGAATTATTTTACTTCAGATAATGTTTTGTGCTGTTTGTAGACATGAGCATCAAAGTTTTTATATTTTGTTTGCAAAAGAAGATTGACTATCGACTAAATTATT